>JASANS010002426.1:0-99775 GCA_030849605.1 Wallacemonas sp. 195SL | reverse complement strand
TTCCTTCCTCAAAGCCCCAGCCAACTATTTGGCAAAGCTGTCAGGGCTTCGTCAACAGTGGCCCTGTGTGACACATCAACCATTGCGTGCGCACGACGATGGCCATTCCTTCTCTTGAACTGTCCTGTCTTGTCTTGTGTGCGCCTGGAGCCTCGCTGCCTCGTCATCTACATGCAACTTTCCCTCCCCTCCTTCACTGCCGTGTGCATATTCCTCTCTCGTTCTCGTTCTCGTTCTCGTTCTCGTTCTCGTTTTTTTTTTCACATACACTCTGAATTTGCTCCATAGGATAGCATCTGGCAGTGGACAGTGCGTGAGTTTCTCTTTTTTTTTCCTTCCCCCCCCTTTGTCCACCAAGCGAGCCACTTTCTCCATTGTTTCGCCATCCGTCGTTGAGTGATTGCGTTGTGGCTTGGCTCAGTTCTTTCATTTGCTCTCTCCCTCTCTTTTGTTAAATTGTTCCTTTTTCGTTTTGCGAATAGATATGGCTACGAGTCGACCACGTGTCTCCTTTTCCATTCCCGGCGGCCGCGGCCGAGAGACGCGCGACGCTGCGCCGAGTACCAACCCCGTCACCACCGGCCATTCGCTCGTGCCGGGTGCGCAGAATGGGTCGTATGTGCGTGGCGCCCCCTCGCCTTACGCGGCTGCGCGTCGAGGCAGTGCCACTGCCGCCTCCCCATCTCGGGCGCGGGTGCAGAGCCGCCGCGCGTCTTACGCTGGTGGTGCTGGTGGCGGTCCTGGCGCCGCGAGTGTCGCACGCGCTGACCTGCCGCCCGCTCGCACGAGTGGCTTGTTCTGGAGCGATGTGGTGGCCAATGCGCAGGCCATGACCAACGGCGACGGCAGACTACCCATCCTCGCCGCACCTCGACCAGAGCTGGGCACGACCTCGACTCAACTCGTTCTCCGTCCATCATTGCACAAGCGGTCAGTCATGGTGATTGGCATCACCGACAGCGACTATGTACTGAATGACATCGCCGATGTGCTTCGCTGTGCCGGCGCGTGCGGGCCCATTCGAGGGGCGTTTCGGTTCCCACACCTCCCGCCGCCTGGGATTCAACGACCAGCTTACACGAGCGCGGTGCTGCTCATCACATTCAATGAAGAGGAGGCCGCGGCACGCGCGATCCAGAGCTTGAATGCCCACATCTTTAGCGATGGCAAGCGCGTCAGCGCGCGTCTCTCCACCGATTTCGCCCTCAGCGATGATGCGGCGGCAAAGTGCTTGGAGACGTTCGCACGGTTTCCATCACGCAGTGACACTGTTACGTATGACCCAAAATACAACGCGTGGTCTTGCTCTGATCGACTCTGGGCCGTGCTACTGTCCTCGCAGTCGCCGTACGAGCCCGATTGGGATGCTGCCCGGAGCGCGGCTGAGCGGTGTGAAGCTGTGGTCATCAATGAAGGTGGTGTGTATCTGTCGTGTGAGGCCGTGGAGAAGCCGACTGGCCGCCGCCGAAGTGCGGGTGGTGTGAAGCGCTCGCGCAGCGAGGACCGCGCGAGCAGCTCGCACAGTGTCATGCGTCAAGGGAGCGCGGAGGGCCCTGAAACAGTCCAGCAGCAGTTCTACACGCAAAAGTATGGCAAGCTCAACTACCGCGTTGGCGACGACTCCAGCTTTCTCACCCGCTCTTGGCGGCAGCTGACACAGTTCGTGAGCGGCTCCGACGGCGGCGACGCGGCGTACATGCAGCCGCGCCAAACACACAGTGAAAGCCGCAGCCGTAGTGGTGAGGCCAGCTTGGACATCACCGATAGCGACGCGTCACGTGAGCAGGCCCCCGCAGTGCGTCGACGCCGGCTTGAGGAGGGCACGGAGGCGCAGGTGCGGCGTGCGCTGGACGCGCCCGAGGTGAGGCGGGCAACAGGTCCAGGCGCGACGCGGCGAATGAACTGGCTCGGCGAGGCCATGTCGTGGGTGCCAGGTCTTCAACACGTTGCAGGGCTTCTCCGGCGCAGTCACGTATCGCACGACGATCGCGCCAATGCCACTCGCATGGAAGACGTGAGTGAGGCAGGGCGACAGTACCGAGTCAGTGATCGTAGCGGCGAGCCTGACCTGAGCGCGGACACACGCGCCGCGCGAGAGGTCGGCGGGAGCCGTGGTGGTGGTGATGGCCGTGGCCGCCGCACACACTACGCGTTTATCCCTGAAAGCATCGACCCTGCGCAACCACCCGTGCGAACGATGGAGCAGGTGCAGCCTTTGGATGAACATGCCCTTCGCAGCCATTTCGCACCACCAACGACGGGCAGCCGCTTTGGCGCCTCGCTTCGCGTGACCGCCGCGCCGGGCTCCTCGACTCCCACGGCACCACCCACTGGGCTCCAGCTTGGCACGTACACGGGTGCATCGAGGCGGGCGCTGCTCACACTTGGTGCCACCAGCTCTGCCGACGACGGCTACGCACAGTTGGGTGGCGCCGGTCTTGGTCGTCGTGAGGGCCTCGCACGTGTGTCCTCGTCGGCTTCCGCGCCGGCGCATTCTCCCCGTGAGGCACCCGAGCGTGTCACCGTGGAAGGCCGCGAGGTGAAGATGATCACAACGGGACCAGAGCCCGTTTGGCCACGTCCTGCGCAGCGACGTCAACCACAGTTGGTGTCCGCGCGTTCCGCCGCCACGCCAGCACCCCCTGCGATGGAGATGTCCGCTCCCGCAACAGCTGAACGTGCCCGACAACCCGCGGTGCCGCTCACCCCGTTCGGTGCGGCCCGCCCACCTGCTTCGCAGAGTTCCTCCACGTGGAACTCTCGCATTCAAGTGCTGAGCATCAATCGGTCGGGCGACGCGCCGACCGACATGAGCAGATCTGAGATTCAAGCGGCGTCGATGGTGCCATCTTTACCAAGTGAGCAGCGCAGTCAGCGGCCTAAGTCATTTGTGAGCTTCGCAGAGAACTAACACAGCACCAACAATAGCAGTGCATTTTTTTTTTTTGGAGAATACCGGCATTGGTACACATTCTCCTTTTTTTTCCCTCTTTTCCTCTTTTTCCTCTTTTTCTGCCTTGAATTGCTTTCAAAGGCGAATAGAGCGTTTTTTTTTTCATCCTCGATTCTCCCACTCCTCATGTTTCGTGCAAGAGATGAGAGATGCAAAGAAAAGAAGAAGAAAGAAAAAAAAAAAAAAGACGCATGCCGCGGAGCTTTTGGTGAAAAAGAACAAGTGTGAATGGGGAAAAGGAAAAAAAAAAAGAAAAGAAAAAATGTGATAATGCTGACGGTGCTCGTCTTGAGCATCCGTGTGCCAGATTAAAACCCAAACCAAACACCATGTGAGTATCACAAATATGGACCAAGGGCGATTGAGCACGATACAACGATGATACGTCTGTGCTTGCATTTATGTACACCAGCGCATGAACGGTGGACGAGAAGGAGTGAACGAAAGCTCCCCTTCCACACAGGTGCTTTCCTTTCTTCTTCTTCTTCACACGCATGCATAGTCCCATCCGGCGTTCAGCACGACGTGAATAAATCGATTGTGTTCCCAATTGCTTCATTCCATGTGACGTGGCCGAGTGGAAGACCCCCCCCCTCTCCCCGCAACGCGCTCGCAGCCGACGTTGATACTGCACATTGACGTGCTGACGCTGCTGTCTCTCTGCTTTTTCCACGCTTCCTCACTTCTCCTTCTTCCCACCCCTTCTTGTGCTTTGCTTTCTTCTCCCACCGCACCCAATTTGCGTCCTTGCACATGACTGTCTTGTGAACGCTTTCTCTTTTTTTTTCTTTTTTCTTTTTTTCCCCCCAATACCTTCCGTCTACTGCCCACGTAAAGGATTCATTCGCGCACTCCCGCTTCCTCGCCCTCTTCTCCCCCTTTTTGTTGCCCACCTTATTAGCTCCTTCCGACCTTTTCTCTTCTTCTTCTTCTTCTTCTTCTGTCTCCGTCGTAATCATGCCCAACGTCGTCGTTACCTGCGTCTTCAACCCGCCGGTGATCTCCCTCCAGGGGGCCAACCTGCGCCAGGACACCATCGATGCCCTTCAGCGTGTGCTCCCCAAGCACACCACCACGAGCCTCCCGACGCAGCGCCGCACGGAGACGCCGAAGTTTCTCCTGACCAACGGAGGCGACAGCACGAACAACGCCGCCGCGGGCACCGCCGAGCCGAGCCGCTACGCGAGCTGGAAGATTGACCTTGGCCAGCACTACTGCTGCCAGAAGGGCCGCTCGATGGTGTTCTTAGACATCATGGAGGCGCTCGAGGAGGAGGGCTACGCCATGCGCGGTGTGCACTCTCTCACCATGGAGAACGGCAAGGACGTCTCCCGCATGATCTTCTCTCGCTCTTAAGCGAAAGACAGACAATGCTTCAGACAACCAGAGAGAGAGAGGAAAAAAAAAACGCACGAAGTGCTTGCGTGTGTGGTAAATGTCTTATATATACAAACAAGGAAAGGGATGGAACAGAATATGAAATAAAAAAAAAAACTGCCAAAAACAAGAAACCCACAGCACACTCCAACGAGCTTGAGTGACAATGTGAGATTGGAGGAAGCAACGAAGGTGAAAAAATAACAACATCAACCAAAGACGGCAATTCGTCTACTCACCCCGCTTTGCGACCATCAGTGATTGAAAAAAAAGTAAGACACAAGAGAAAAAAAGCATTTCGAATACGAGCAAAATCTCAGACGAGAGGAAAAAGGAGCACACGCGCCCCTCCCTCCAGACACTCTCAGCAAGCGAGAAGAGAGATACTTAATTTGTTTCCCATTCTGGCCTTCCTCGTAGCCTACCTTTCTTTATCTTGTTGTTTTATTTAAATTATTGATTTGCTGTTTGTGGCTTCGTTTTTTCTTCCTCCCATCCGCACACCCGCACAGTCACTTCGGCAAAAAAAAAAACTAAAGTGAAAACTAAGAGCGCACACACTGCGTTGTTGTTTTTCTTCCTTTTCTTTTTCTTTGCCTTTTCTTTTCTTCCCTTCTCTTTTTTTCTGGTTCTCCTCTCTCGCATTTTAACACCTTACAATGTAGAATACTTGCACTTCAGTGTGGCGAATAAACACCGAAGCTATTAAAAAAAAAAAAAGCGACAAAACTATTACCATCACCTGTATACATCATGAACGAAAAAAAAAAAACAGACCAATGTGATGCAGTTTTGAAGCGGCGTTTCTTCTTTCTCTTTTCTCTTTTTTTCCCAAATCTCCCTTTCCCCTTTTTTTTTCATTTCTGTTAATCAGCTTCCTGCCGCCCCCCCAAAAAAGGCGAAAAAACAACAAAAACAAAGCAATGATGTACATACATACGTCATTACTACCTTGAGATTTTTCTTTTCAACAGGGGTGAAAAAAGGCGGGAGAACGAGAGGACCACGGTTGCACTGTGGCAGTGAATTCCTCTTGCTCTTTCAGAATAGTCTCCTCCTCTCCGTCCTCCCTGATCGTCGCAAAAAGTGGAAAGTCGATGGCTCCCGTGTGCACCTTACTTAATTTTTTTCTCGGCTGCGACAAAAAACAAATTCTTGTCCACGTTGCGGTTTTCCTGCCTGGTGTCACCAAATTTCTCCCTCTTTCATCCTCCAACGCGTTCTCACGACCTCTACGATTGCGTAAAAACAGGCAGTTACCCGTTTATCTCTTTTTTTTTCCCTCCACTTTTCTCACCCTTCTTGGGCTTCCGGTTGCTGCTTGCGCAGCTTCTTCCAAGTATTGTGCGAATTGAGTCTGACGTTTACATCGTTTTGCGTCATCACATTTTTTTTTCGCGTTCGCCGTTCCAGAACTGTTTCATTCACCTCATTTTTTTTGTTTACCCCCGGTAATACACCGTCTCATCTGTTTTTGTGCTTATTTCTTGACTTTTTTTTTATCTGATTTTTCTTTTCATCTTTTCTAGATTCTCACGCACACACACACAAAAAAAAAAAAAAAAAGCATTAACAACAGCAACAACAACAAAATGACACGTTGGACAGTTCCGGTGGAAGCCATCTTGCTTATTCTCAGCGTGATTCTGTTTTATCCTCTTCTCCTCTATCTGTCATACGGCCTTGCCCGTCTCGTGACCCCCGCCGCGCCACCGACGGACCCAACGCACGGCGTCGAGGCCAATTCTGATGCTCCTCGTGTTGACCGAGAGGAACAGCGATGTCGGCGTGACGCCGCACAGAGTGACATTGCCGCTTTCCAGTTTCCACCATCTCACTACGGCACAGCAGAGCCGGCTGACTCGCAGCCATCAGTGGCATCCGTTGCTGTGCATACAGAATTCACACGCCAGCCATCACCGCCACCACCGTCGGCGCCTCCGCTGCGTGTCAGTCGTGTCTACAAGGCCCTGCCGCGTCCGACACCGGTGCTGGTGATGTTGCTCACAGGTGTCGCCGTGCGAGCGGTTCTTGACAGCGAAATGAGCTGGGTACGTGTTCTGTTTGGGTCGTGGATGACTCCGCAGGTGAGCGATCGCGATGATCAACGCCGCGCTGTGGTGGAATGTGCGGCACGTCGTCAGGCGTACTTTCTGGGGTGGCTTCTGTGGGGCACGAAGCCGTTCATGCTGATGGCACTCGCGACCGTTGCGCAGAACATTGGCTCGCATCTGTCATACGCTCAGCTCGTTCACCTCCGCCGACCCTTGACGCTGTTTCTCTGCTGCTTTTTTACGATTGTCTATCTGGGCATGCTTCTTCTGTTCAAGTGTGCGGCAAGTCCACTGCTCGGCGTGCAGAAACGCCAGACCGCGTTGGAAGATGGCGTGAGCGCGCTACTCGCCTCCTCTCTCCACGCGGCTGGCAAATCGTCATTGCGTGGTGGTGATGGAACGGCTTTGGCCGCAGACGTGCACACGTCTGCGGAGGCTCTGCTTACGTACCATGCTGTATACTTGCAACGCACGACATGGGCCTTCGCGCTGGTCGCCGCCAGTGTGACGATTGAGCGATCGTCGCCGGAGTTTTTATCCGCCATGCAGAACACGGGCGTTACTTCCGGTCTTGTACCTGTGTTCACGTTGTGCGTCGCCGCCTGCCAAGACGTTTTTGCTCTCTTTGCCTTTATCGTGTTCTCCTCGATTGCGTCGTCGAGACAGACAGATGCGACGCTGACGCTCGCGGCGAAGGTCGATGCCTTGGGCTACGCATTGCAGCGCTTGTTCTCTCACACGGAGGCTGCCAACACAACTACTCCCTTCGTTTCCGCCTCGTCCACGGCCACAACAGCAAGACGGTTAGATGCGATCATTGCGACTCGTCGTAGCACTGGCCGACAGCTCGTGCTGATTGCGAATGCGACCCTCGGGGCTGTGCTGACGGCCCTGCTGGCACGACGAATTTGCTTTTTTGTGATTACCGGAACGCAGCGGCGTGGCTCGTGGCTGCATAGATTCAGTCAATCCGTTACAACGTCTGCGCCAGCGACGGCAAACTGGAACGATAGCACGAGCCGTGGAAACACACATCGCAACGACGACGACGACAACAACGACGCGGGTGAGGAAGATGCGCATGCGGTGAGTGGCAGCCCGCTCTTCTCCGCGCGTCGTGCCTCCACAGGGAAGCCACTAACCACCGACCAGCTTGCGCACACGTCTACGCCGTACGTCTTGTTAATTGTCATTGCGTTGGTGCTGGTGACGTGGGAGATGACGACACCGAGCGAGGTGCTCCTCGCGGCTGTCTTCACGGGCGCCGCGATTAACTTTTACACACCGTGCCCGTACTTTGAAGCCGGCATGGTGGCGACGCAGACGCTGTGCAATACGGTGCTCTTCACCACGATGGGATTGCGTACAACCTTCAAACCCCACAACACTCGCACGCAGGGCGTGGACGATGACGACAGCGCGTTGTCTTCTTCGTCTTCGTTTCCACTGGTGCAGGCGTGGCACGACGCGGGGCTAGGCCCGTCCGCAGGCGTGATCCTCGTATGGGGGCTCGGCCTCTTCATCGCGAGGGTGTTCTTCTGCTGGCTTGGTGGACTCATTGGAGGTTACGCTGCGCGACTCTCCACTTTGCACACGAAGGACAGTGATGTCGACGACGAGGAGGAGGCGGCGGTTGTTGTGCTTGACGAAGCCCAGGTCCCGGAGAGCGGTGCCGTGGTGAGTGAGCAAACACCCTGTCTTGACGCGTCTGGGTCGACGTCGTCGCCCTCGCCTCTGCAGCCGGACGTGAGCAGGGCAGCCACGACGAAACCTAGTCGTGCGAGTGGTGTGCAGTGGTACATCGGCCTCGCCTTGCTCACACAACTCGCCATCGCCCTCACGCTGAATCAACGCGGTGCTGAGGAGTACGATGGACTTGTGCGCGATATTCTGCCTGGCGCCGACTCAGCCGTGGTGATTGGATCTACAGAGCCCGCCGCGGTAGTGGCTGACAATACCACTCACTTTTTCTTTGCGTTGAAGGACGTGATGGTGTCCATGACGCCGCTGACACAGGCGTACATGGTGGCGATTTCATGTGCGATGGTGGCTGGGCCAATGCTTGGCGCCTGGTATCTACGCAAAGTGGCGATCCTCGCGGCTCCCGCGCATGCACATCATCAGTGATTGTATTTTTTTTCCCTCCTCTCCCTCCACGATGCCATTCCCATCCCTCCGGCAACAACAACAACGCAAAACAAAACAAAACAAAACAAAACGGACACACACACACACACACAGAAAAAAAAAGCTGAGAGATGGAGAGAGAGAGAGCTAGCAAAACAAAAATGATCACCTTGGCAACATGGCTGTTGCTATTCTTCTTCTTCTTCTTCCGACCAGCGTCAACAAGACAAATCAAGAAAATATAGTTTTTAAATACTTTCTTCTCCTCTTTTTTTCCCTTCTCCTGTTGCTTCGTTACTACCCACAAGATACACATACACATAAAGAAAAGCAAAAAAACATACGGAAGAGCCACAGCCCATCGAGCAAAGAGATGAATGCGAGGGCAGTGCATATCATCTGCGCTCTCTCTCTCTCTTTATCATTTTCTCCTTTTTTTCTTGTTTCTCCCTTTTTCCTTCACGTGAGATGAAAGTGAAGAAGGACAACACAAAATCGAACTAGTAGCTCTTGATATGGGAATGCGACTTTGTGCACAACACTGCCTCTTCACTCGCAAGTTTCTACGCACACGTTCACAAAAATGTGTTTTTTTTTCTTCTTCCTCCTTCTTCTCCCTCAGCGTGTTCATGGCCATCCCTCACTTTTTCCGTTTCTACTCTCTTTCCTTCTCTCTCTCTCTTTTTTTTTTGTTGGTTCGACTGCAATAGAAGTCATCACAGGAAATCCACGCAAACACAGTGACCGGACACGATTCGGAAACTGTCTTTAGCCGGCACATACGCACAACACACACACACACAATCTGCACGTTAGCTAATACACAGCAGCACGTCTTCTTCTTCTTGTTCATTTTTTCTCGTTAATTCTCACTCACTCACATTTAAAAAAAAACACGCACATACACATTTAGCGTCTTTTCTTTCCTTCTTCTTATTCTTCTTCCGTGTGTGTTTTTTTTTTTTGGTATCCGTGCGCTAAAAGAATACCGTGTCACGCCGGAACAACAGCAAACAATCATTTGTTCACTTTTTTTTTGTTTTTTGTTTTTCACCCATGGCCGCCCGCGCCCGCTCCGGTGCCAAGGCTGTGCCGGCATCGTCTTCCCGCACGATAAACATGGGTGTGATTGAGAACTCCGTCTCTGTTTCGAGTCTTCTCTTGTGGTTACCGTACGTGGTGATGGCCATTTTTATCGCCTACTGCTCTTCTTTTTATTACGAAGTGGAGACAGACGGGGTGTCGCGGGCCTCGGTCCCGGTGAGGAGCCTGACCTCGAGCGTCATGGCGGTACTCGGTCGAGCACGGCTGAGCCACTCGTACAGCCAGTTCTACTATTACATCTTTCCAGAAGGCTTCGACATCACTACGTTCATCCCGCTCGTGCTGCGGGTGAGCGCGTACAGCGCGGCAAGCATTTTCGCGACGTTTGTCCTCGCCGTGCATGTGGAGAACAGCGCGGAGATACTGATGGCGCTGGCCTGGTTTATCGGTGTACTGAGCGAATCCATGTGGCTGACGTCCTCGCAGTCGAACTTGGTCTTTGGCGATTCAGATGCGTCGTCATTCATGAATGTGTCCATGACGGAGAGCGGTGCGAATAGCAGCAATCTGGGCCGCAACAGTTCCAGCAGCGCCACCACGTCCTCCATCACATCATCCCCGTCATTTGCGACCTCTTCCTCCTCGCTGCTGGTCAACGCGGCATCGCACTTGTTCGTCTACGACAGCCGCGTGCCTCACCCCTCTCCGTGGTTGTGGCTTTTTGCTTCCATTCTCACCGGTGCGCTCAGCGGTATCTTCTGCAAAGCTAAGGATATTCGGGATGGCAAGGTGAGTCGTGATGCACGGCAGCTGCTTCTCTGTGCGGACCAAAGTGGTGGTATGTTCAGCCGCACTGGCGTCGTGGCGGTGTCGGACCTCGACGTGCACCGTCGCCGGCATCGTCGCACAGACCAACTCATTGGTCTCGCAGATCGCATGTACATGGTCGTGCCTTTTTGGTCAGGGCAGTGGACATCATTCATTCTGAAGCACGGTTGGCGTGGTATCATCGTCGAGAATGGCGTCATTGTGCTCACACTGGGTGTGATTGGCTACGCCATGCTGAGCTACCGCATCCTTCAGCGCCAAATTGCGCGAACGGCGACGGGCGTCGTGCGTCTTCGCCGGGTGCCGCGGAATCAAATTGTGCCCTCTCCGTTTCGCAATCCTTCGGAGAAGAAGGCACCGTCGTCGCAATCCGTTGCACCACCCCCGACCACAGGCGCAGACGCGCAAGCCGAAGACAAGGACAGTCAGGGTGGTACTGCAGAGAGCAATGACGAAGACGCCGAGGAGGATCTCGTCGTGGTGGAGGAAGAGTCCGGCGGTGTGGACTTGATGGAGTTGGTCTCCAAGTTATTCACCACCTCCTTCGGCGCCGTTGTCTTGATTGTGCTTGCCGTGAACGTCTTCATCTCGTCACTTGTGATTCCCTTTTTGAAGACTCTTTTCTCTCTCAACGCACTCGTCAGCAGCGTCGGCATTATTGTTGAGATTATTGTCTACGAGATTGTTTAGTCGTTGGAGAATAAGAGAGAGAGAGAGCGAAAGGCAGCAGAAACGAAGCCACACCCTTCAGAAAGCTTCACAAAAACAAACAAAAAAAAAGAATGCAGAAATGAATAACATTTTTTCTTTGACAGCGTATCCATGCGATAACACACACAAATAGTGCATACAAACATATACGAAAAAAAAACCAAAAACAACAACAACAACAACAAAAAAGTGGCCAATGTCATCTTGCAACGCTGCTTTTACTCACATCGTGTCTTTTTTGCCGAAATAAGGGTTTAGCAGAGTGCTTCTATGGCTCCCAAACAAAGACAACATTGACGACAAATAAGAATAAAGCACAACGAAGGAAGGAATGAGAGATGAATGCAGATAGAGAAAGAGTGAGACTCGCACGAGCTGCACTGTTCTTCTGTCTAAGCATTCAACACATCTTTTTTTTCTTTCTTTTCGTGTGATTCACGTTCTTATCTCAAGGCACAAACACATAGTCATGAACATGAACCAGCATCATTCACACGCAACAAGTTCAATCCACTTCTCGTTCTTCCAACAACGTTTGTTTTTTGTTTTCTGATATGTATTTATTTAAACTTAACTTTTCTCCCATTTGATACTCGCCACAGAGAGGAAGAAAAGTAGAGAGAGAGAGACATTGCCAGAGCGACGACTGTGTGAGCCCAACACAAAGCAACAACAAAAATACACACACACACACACACACAAATAAATAATAATAATAAAAAACATGCCAATCGTTACTGTCTATCATCACGATCATGAAGGCGCACTTTTCAACACCGATTGCACCGCCGGTAGTCTCATCGCAGCCTTGACGGAGGTTGCCAACACCGGCGCCTCACGTCGACACAGCCACCTTGCTGGTGGCGCCGGTCCGTACAGCAAGGTGGAGCTCCTCCCACTCTCGTTCGTGATGGATCTGGCCAACAACAGCAAGGTCGTGTCTGCACTTTCCCCGCACCGTGCACCATCGGTTGTTGCCGCGATGGACTCGGCTGAATCTGCCGCGGTCGCCGCTGAGGCATCGACAGGTGTGGTCGCGAGTAGTAGTAGTAGCACTAGCAAGCCCGCCTCAACCGGCTCCCGCGCGTCGGCGAGCTTTGCGTCGTCTTCGAATATGTCCGCTCTGACCGCGATGATTCACAACGTGCCTTTTAGTGGACTGCTGTTCGCTCCTGTGCAGCAGCTAGCTTCGGAGACCTTGGCGACAACACTCACTATGCAGGCTGGCACCTTCTCCGGCAGTGGCGGGGGCGCGAGTGGAAGCACTGGAAACGGCGGCGGCGCCGGCGGCACGCACGGTCACGCACACAGTGGTAATCACGGGGCGACGACGCCGACGTACCAAAACGCGTACGTACTTCTCGGCTGTCGCGAAACCATTGTTGATCCTTCGGCCACACCGGCGCCGTACGCCATCACCACATCGACTTCCACAGCGACGGCTGGAGGCGGTGCGAGTAGTGCTGCACGCATGCTGAAGCAACAACAACAACAAGTTCAAGGGCACGGACAACAAGCCACCAACGCGGCGAGTTCGACTCTACAGCAGCCAGCCCCGTCACAAGGCAGCGCTTTCCCGGAGCAGCCGACGCAACTCTCCGCGCAGGCTGTTTCGCAGCTCGTACATCAGGCACAATCCGCGACAGAAACACCGGTGCCGTCTTCCTCTCTCAGTCCTGATGCCGCTAATGCCGTCTTGACAGCAGCCGAGGTCGCGAAGTTGTTATCGACATCCGCACATCACGCGCAGGGAGGGTCCGCGCCACATCACCTCACGTTGGTGTCGGCTTCTGCGGCCGGCGCACTCCCAGGGCACGACGAGGAAGGACAAGATGTTGTCAGCGCACCCAAACTCTTCACCGTGTCCATCGAGGAGGAAGAACAGGCCCTTCTGCAGCGCGTGGCGGCGGCGGCAGAGGCAGAGCGCACCACAGCCGGCGCAGCGACGACGGCGACGACAGACACGGCCGAGGCGAGCGGGCCTTCTGGCCGCACATCGGGTAGCAGCAGCGCGCGCCGTCGCTCTCCCTCGACGAAGCGAATGTCGTCTGTGGGGAAAGAGCTGCACAGTGTGGCCGGGGATGCTGCCTCACCGGAGACTGACCCGAACCAACGCGTCGGTCAGCCCCCCGTGTTGACCACGCCGGTGCCCCTTTCGCGCGCCGCCGTGCGTCTCTTGCACGGCAACACAGCCGGCAGTGGAGGTCCTGTTATTCAAGCGAATCTGCAAACGTGCAACGTGACAATTGTGAAGGGACAAGGTGCGAGCGGCGCTGGCGCCATGACGTCGTCCTCCTCCTCGTCGGCGGCGGCAGCGGCGGCCGGTGGCACAGGTGCGGGAGGCAAACAAGGCAGTGCGACGACGCCTGGACTCGTGCGCACCGTGGAGGCGACGCCGACGCAACATCTTCTGGAGCGCCTGGAGTCGTTCGATGTGCTGTGGCGAGGCCCGCACAATGAGCAGGAGATTCTCCGCGCGTTTTTGCATGAGTACGTGCGTGCGCTGAAGCAGCGCTATGAAGCTGTGCAAAGCTCGCTACACGGCGATGGTGCTGGCGGTGCAGGCGGGTCGCGGCGCTCCACGGTGAATCAGAACAAATCCCGAAAGCGTTAAGGGACGGAACATTCACTCATTCCTATCTGCACAAACAAACAAACAATGAAAGAAAGAGAGTGGAGCCAAAAAAAAAAAAAAGAATGTGAGAGAAAAATAAAGAGCAACCACAACACGGAGTGTAGTCTGATGCATACATCGAGAGGGAGAGAGAGAAGATGACAACGAAAGAGAGAAAGAAAAGGAGAGTGATGGTGCCCCGCATGATGACCACTCCTTCGCTTTGAAAAAATTTCTTTTCTCTTTGTTTCTCCCCCCAGTTCTCACTTTTCCTTCCTTTCTTTTTTTTCTTTTTCGATGCCCGTCGATGTAAACGAGTCGCGTAGAGAGAGAGAGAATGGTGCTCTTTTCAATCTCACATGTACGATTTATCTCCCTTTTCTGAGATCATTTCTCCGTGCAACCAAGTCAAAAAAACAAAAAAAAATGGCCAAAAAAAGAATTCTTGCTCAGCCGAAGCAAAGGCTCATGGGATGATGGGCACTTCCGATGAATGAAAATGAAATACGAAAAACAAGAAAAAAAAGGAAAAAGAGGAATATGTATTCCTCTTTTTTTTCTTTCTTGTCTCCTTGTCAACCCCTCACGTGGAACATCCGTGTTTTCTTTCTGAACTTGATTCTCCGCAAAAACCTGCTTTTTTGTCTTCGTAAAGGTGACGGAGAGATGAGGCAGGACTGCCCTGACCAGACCTCTGAAATACTCAGACTCCTTCTTTTTTTCTTTTCTTTTGCAGCGCATTTATTGTCATCAGATGTATGCGAAAAGAGTTCCCCCCTCCCTCCTCATTCAACACGCCACACCCTCTCTCTCTTTCTCTGTCTGGTGCTCTCGTCGCAACACTCAACACGTGTCCCACAGAATCGTTCGCAACAAGATAGACTTTTCTTGCTCCGCTTTCTCCTGCACCCTCTCCCCGCGTAACGTGTGTGTATGCGTGTGTTTTCATCATAGACAAAATAAGAAACACACGCAAAACAACAACAACAACATCATGCTCAACTTCGGAATTGGTTTGGATTCTGCCGCGGCCTTAGATAAGTGGGATCTCTCCTTGAAAGTAAGTGGCGAGAACTCACCGCAGAAGACAGCTTCACCAGCCGCGCGTTGCAGCCCGCCGCCTCCACCGGCACAGAATACAAACACCACGAACACGATGCCTGTTCGTCACCATCAGGGCCGAGCACGGACGACACGAGAAGAGACGGACACGGATGACAACGCTGTCACACTATCCGTCGCGGGTGTCGACGCGATGCCCGCACCCAAGCGCATCACGCTGAGCGTTTCTTCTCCGCCTGCTCAACACGAGAGAGGTCTGTCTACGTCTTCTGCGTCTGCCGCGCCGTCATCGGCGCCTCCACCGCTCACCGCCTCCACGCGCCACACCCCACTCCCCGCCGGCGCGACAAGCCGCACTGGCTCTCATCAACAGCTCGATCTTCTGTCAGACGCGCCTCATGTCTCGCAGCGCCAACCCATCTCGTCGCTCTCCACACGCGCGTTGACATCAGTCGCGTCGGCGGTGCCTGGCGTGCCGCAAATGCGCGTTGAAAGAGATACCATTTCCACAACCCCGACAAGGGTGACGCCGCGTGCATCGCGCACATCTGTGACCGGCGCCACCTCGATGACTCCCACAGGCAGTGCAGACACCACCCCGCGGCTTATCCCGTCGCCATCGCCCTCGGCGAACTCGTCCTCGCGCTATGCCACCCTCGCCCGACCCACACCATCGCGCTATCAAATTTTTCTCTTCCACGGTGAACAGCACGTGCTAGACCATCAGACTGGACTCGTTATGGCGCTGTCTGCGTTTCGTGCGGGTGCCACATGGGCACCAGCGACGCCTTCTTCATATCACAGCTTCACGCCTTTCGAGACCGCCCCGCGATACCGTTTGCCATGTGTCGTGGTCGCCTCATCGACGACCACAACGCAACCTGGGAAGGGAAACGCGGCAGACACGATGAGGCGTGAATGCGATGAGGAGCAGGCTATTCCTTTCGTCGCGGCCTTCGTGGCAGAGATTGCGGACAAGGTTGAGGCACAGACGCGTGCATTTCTTTGTCATCAGTAAAAAACAACAACAACAACAACAACAACAACAACAAATAGGACACAACACACGTTCGTGAGTGCATCTTTGTTGGTGAGAGAGTGTCACACACACACACACACACGCACACACGAAGCGATGCCTTTTGTCCCGCTTGCTAGTTGCTAGTTTGCTTCTTCTTTTGCGAACACACCCAAACCAAAAAAAAAAAAAAACAATACGCAGATTGCAGTGTTTCTCGGATCAAGCCTCGATGAAAGGAGACTCAACAGCTCGACAGGGTTCTCGTCCTCTCGGTATTGAAAAAAAAAAAAGAAATGATCAACAGAGGTGCTCTCGCCGACGTTCTTCCTTTCTCTTTCTCTCTCTTTTTTCTGTCTCTTTTTGCTTCACCTCTGCGCAGAAGCTGATCTGCATTGGAGCTGAATCACTGCGACGCACGTCAAGTAGCCGTCTTCGGGTGCATTCGTCACGATCGTTTTCCAATCATTTTGGCTTCGACTCAGTCGTGATGCCACCACATCATCATCTTTTTTTTTTTGAGATCTCATTTCTTTTCACCATTCTTCCTTCCTTCCTTTCTCTTTCTCTCCCTCTCTCTCTCTCCGTCGGGAAACACCGTGACGCACACCCTCTTCGCTCAAAAAGAAACAAATCGTAAAACCGTGAAAGAGCGGAAGAGGCACCCATCGGCGCTCCCAAAGCGCGTACCCGCCTGAGTGTATTGCTCGTGTGGTTCGCTCTTTTTCTTTCTTTTTTTCCCTTTTGACGTCTTCCCAATTATCTGTAGCGCGCTTTTCTTTCTCTGTACTTTTTCTTCACTTGCCGTTCTTTCCTAAATCAAATCGGAACTACATATTTCTTCAGTGCCCCACATTTTTCCCTTTTCCTTTTTTTTCTTTTAAACTCTCCGTGTCGGTGTGCGAGCTCTTCCCTACTTCCCCCTTTTTCTCGTCTCTCTTCTATTCATTTTATTACTCATGAGCACTGCGGTGAACGCAGAATTCCCCAATGGCCTTGTGGAGGTGGAGCAGCAAGATACGATGAACGCCACCAATACCGCGCCAGTAGCCGCAAAAGAGGATCAGGTGCCCTTGGCATCAGCCCAGGATGCGTCCACGACGGACAAGGCACCCAAGAAGAGTAAAAAGAAGAAAACCGCACCCTCAACCAACACCATCACCGTGTTGACGTCAACCTCACGAAAGAAGCGTGGTGGCGTGGGGGCTGTCGCGGCGGTTGCCACGCGTCAAGGAAAGACGACAATGACAAACAGCGCCGCCTCCGCTGGCATGAGCAGTGCGCAGACCATGGATGCAAAACGGACACGTACGCTCACTGGTCCCGCCTTTGGAAGTGGCGCGCACCCGGCTCACTCTCGCCTGGCGCACACAGCTGGCGCAACTGGCGTTGGTGTTGGTCTTGGCGGTGTTGTCGATGCATCAATAACACCCTCTGTGCCCTCCGCTGTCGCGAGCACAAGCGATGCCGCCGCCGCCGCCGCTGCCGCTGCAAGACCAGCGGTGCGGAGACGACCGAAGACCAAAGCCGGCACGACATTGGCAACGCCAAAACCCCGCAAGCAATCCAGTGACGCAACTAGCGTGGCTACTACCACCACCGCCACCACGAACGGTGATGACGATGACGATGATGACAATTACGAAGGTGATGATGGCGCGGGTGGTAGCGTGGCGGAAGATATCTCGAGCATGTCCTCCTCGCATCGATCGTATGCGCAAAACACACCACCACCATCACCACCGCTACCCGCATCATCATCTTCTCTTCCTCAAACGGCAGAGCCGAACGTCGACGTGGTGAAACAAAAAACAGACAAAAAGAAGAAAAGAAAGGGGAAGACTCAGACGAACAGTGGCAAAGAGGACACCACGACACACGCACGGGCCCGCACAACACGCCATGAAGGCGATGCCGACAACGACAACGATCTCCTCGGTGAAGGGGCGCCACGCACGGCCGGAGCCACGGATGCCGCCGCAGATCTGCCAACACTTCTCGCACGCTTTCAAAAAGTTCTCATACGGCAGGACCGTTTGTTTAGTCGTCTAGACAAGGCCCTCCAATCCGTCTCAGCGACTCCAGAGAAGCGGCGTGCACTGCCAGGCTCCATCTCGCCGCCTGCCGCCGCCTCCTCCTCCGTCTCTCCGCGTCTTACCTTGCTCGCGGCATCTGGCACGGGCGACGATGTCGATGACAACATTCTTTCTCCATTCAGCCAATCCAGCCTTTCACCACAGTCCTATGCGAGCTTCTCTCCGACGGGGTTGTGTCATGGGGGTGTTGTGGTGAGCCCCTTCTCGCCTGCATACAGCGAAAGACGCGAAGGCGAGGCATTCAGTCTTGCGGCGGGTGCTGCGCCGCCCGCCTTGTCGGTGTTCTCCCCACTGCAAGGTCTTTCCTCACCGGGTAGTAGCGGTGCGTTCACGCCGGCTGCGTCGGGTGTTGTCGGTGGTGGTGGTGGTGGTGCTGGCAGCTTAAGCACGCCAGCGACGAGTGCGGTGGGAGGCGCGCTGCAGCGGTCACTGCTCAGCGTGTCGCCTGTCAGTGTGTCCTCGTCGCCCTCCACGTCAACCACATCAACCCCTTCGTGCATCTCTTCAACCCCGTCTTCTTTTTCAGATCAGCCCTTCTTGGCAGATGGCGAATGGAGCGCGGGCTCGTCACTGGCGCCACACGGCGGTGAACCCCAACGCGGACATCACGCGTCGCGAAACCAGCAAGCACAACATGATACAGTTTCGCTCCCCTCGACATCGGCGGCACCTCCACCCGCACGCGAAGGGGTACAACTCGCACAATCGAGCGACAAGGATGGCACGGCACCCGCCGCAGCAACAACATCAGCAGCAACATTGGTAGAGGGTTCCTCGGGGTCGCGTCGCTGGGCGGTCCCGCCTGTGCGTGTTGTGCGACGCCCCCCTATTGCCCCTGTGAATCGGCCTTCTCCACTCCGCAAAAGCTCTAGTCTTCGCAGCGACTCGCTCTACACTACGAGCAGCGACAACAACAGCCCATACCAGGTCGACACCGAGCTCTTCTTCCGCGCGACCGCGCGGCTGGAGGAGGAAGAAAATCGTGCCGAGCAGCAGCGACTTCAAGAAATCTTTGAACAGCGCTTGCGGCTGCAAGATGATGAGGAGGCGGCACGCCAAGGCTGGTGGGGTTTTGACCACAACCGTGTTGACCTCGATCTGGGAAATCGTCACAGCCGAAGCAGCCGAAACACACCGTCGACGCCGCCGAGTCGGACGTCGCCAACGCAGGCTGTGACGGAGGGTGACGCTGCTGCGCGACACGACCCACGACGCCACAGCGGCGGCAGCGAAGGTGATCTCGTCGGCACCAACTCCTTCACTTCATCCACCGCGACGACGATGACAGATAGTCCTGGTGCACGTGGCCACTACGCCGACGAGGAAGATGCGGAGAATGAATTGCATGATGGGTATGGCACCGCGCCGCCCCCTTTGCGTGTTCAGGTCGTGACCTTGTCTTCCTCGGCTCACAGTCGCCGCTACGTGCGCCGTCGTCGACGCCATATGCTCAACTCACGCCACAACCAATCTGTCTCGCCGACGTCGCCGGCATCACTTTCGACGAGCTTCACACGCGGTGGTGGCGGTGACAGTGGTGGTGATGGTGGAGGCAGCCGCACGCGTTTGGATCGAAGTGGGAATGACGCGCGTGCCGTTTTGTCTCAAACTGATGACGAGGAGCGCCGCGCGGCACACCTGTTCAATGTCCGCATGGCTGAGCTGGAGAAGTTTCAAGCGCAGAACCGCAGCGCCCTTCGAGGCCGGCACGACGAGGACAGTCCTAACGCCAGTACACACGCCCCCAATAGCACAGCCGACCGCACACGCAGGGCTGTGACCAAGCGAGGTAGCCGTGTTCACCCACCACGAAGAGGCCCTCACAAGACGGAGATGGACAAGGCAGTCGAGGCAGATTCGTACACTAGCCCGCTCACGCCTAACTCTGCCACGCCTGAAGAGCTCGATCTGACCCCTCACCGTCACGGCAGTGGCGCTGAGGATGAAGGAGAATGGGAATGGTCTCCGGGCTCCTCGAGCGTGCTCTCCGGCCCCTCGCCTGTGTCTCCCGGGCGTACAGAAGTAATCATCAGCGAGCCTGTCACGGATACGGCGTTGTCTGCCGCCACGGCGGTTGCCCTAGCCGCCACCGGCGGTCGTCGTGGGAGCTCTGGCAAAGAAAGTGCAAACACCGTCCCCACCACACGCACCGCATCGACGCCGATGCAACCGCGTGGTGGTGATGGCGCTGCAGGAGCGGCTCATGGCGGTGGCAGTGGTAGTGGTAGTGGTGTTGTGCCTCCGCTCACCTTGGCTCTGATAGAGGAAGCAACCTACACCAAGCCCTCAACGACACCAACGCGCAGTCGTCGTCGTCGCCCCGCGCACACAACACCTACCACATCGACGACGACGCACACCACCACCGCGGCAACACGTAAGACCGCTAACAGCGCGTCGAACGCACCTGGCGAGGAGGTGTCCAGCACACAGAGCGGCACCTCCACGCCATCCAGCGTGGCGCTGATGAGCTCGGTCGAGGACGAAGCCGTGCGGAGCGAGCGCAGCCACGCCAGCCAAAACACACATTCTTCTAGTCTGGGTCTGTCCTCACGACAGTCACCCGCGGCAGGGCGAACACCACGCTTTCGTCTTGCGCGAACACCGCGAGGCACGTCACACCCCAACATGCTCGGCCGACGACGCAGCTCTGCCAAAACGGCGATGGTGGCGCTCTTGGCAGGTCCTGGCGCGAGTGCCTCAGCATCCTCCACGACCACAGCCTCCTTGAGCCATGGCTCACGTCAGGCAGGCCTGGCGCCGCACTCTGACGCGCCATCACCGTCTTCAACACCGGCCCGTCGTCGACGCGGATCTGGCTCGGCGGCGGTGCCCTCACCCACCGCGAGCAAGGCCGCCGCCACGAACAAGCCACGTCGTGGCAGTGGCAGTGGTATCATGAACAGCGGCAGCAGTCCCAACAGAGCCGCCGCCGCCGCTGCTGCTGCGACGTCTTCACCACCGAAGGAGGCATCGCCTGTGTCCGCAAACGGTTCTGAGAATGGCAGTTCTCCTCCACGCTCTGGCAAGACGACGACCTCCTCGGTTGGCGGCGGCAGCGAGCCTGTGACGCCATTGGCAGCACAGCAGACCAGCCGACCTGCATCGACCTCGCCAACGGCCACGCTGGCAGCCACCAATGACGGAGGTGGTGCTGAGAGAGACAACCATACCACCACCAACAGCAGCAGCGCGGCGTCGCCGAGCAAGAAAGTTCTCCGTCGTCGTGCACAAACCGTGGTAGAGAAGCCAAAGGGAGCCACGGATGCCATTACCGCACAGTCCACTTCTTCACCGATTGCAGCCACACGACCTCGTCGTGCCTCCATGCCATCTCTCCCTACTGGCAATGGCGCTGGCAGCAACAGCAGCAGCAGCAGCAGCTGGCTTCAACGACACGCCACGCCGACGCGTACACCACTTGCAAAATCAACAACGAATACAGCAGCCTCAACACCGCAGCCGCCTCAGCCTCAGCCTCAGCCTCAGCGTCGTCGCGCTTCGATGGGTGATGTACCTACTGTGAGTCGCTGGAGCACCACCAACCGTGCTTCTGCCGCGGAGACGGCGAGCAAGGAAAGTCCACTCCACAGCAGCCCCCTACACGCAGGACCTCGGCGGCGTTCCTCCACCGCGATCTTCCCCGGCAGCGGCAGCAGCGCAGGTGACGATGGCAATGCGGCGACCAACGATGAGGAAGTCTCACGGCGTCGGCTGAGCAGCAGCGTTGCCGGCGGCATTCCTTCTAGCAACACCTCTACCGAATCACCTCCACAACGCCGCTCCACCATTCAAGGCGTGCCTCCACTTGACAACTTCGCAGAAGACAATACGATTGAGGGCAGTGAGACACACAAGCCGATGCATGCCGATGACGTTGCAGCCCAAATTGAGGATGATGATGACGATGACGTGGACAGCAGTGGCGATCGCGATCGCGGTCGTGCGCCGCCAACGACGACAGATCATTACATATTCCCCATCTCTCCCAATGCCGTGCGTGCTCAACAATTACCGGAAGACACCACGCTGCGACGTTCACGGTCAGCCTCAGAGGCGTTGCCGTCTCCACCGCGACTACGCCGAGGACGTGATCTTTCCGATAATAGCGAATCGCATCATGTCAGCCAGGCACCTGACGGGGCACGGCCCAAACATTTCGCTGCTGCCGCCTCGTCTCACTCCACGGAGACCACACACGCACGCCGACACACAGTGCAGCCTGGCGGTGTCGTCGTGGAGACGGTTCATGCTCGCACCCACTCTTCACCATTGCCTGAATCCACTGCAGCTGCAAGAGACCACAACACCAGGTCTGCTGCTGCTGCTACTGCTTCGACGACGACGACGACGACGACGACGACTGCCGCAGCGCCACCACCGTCTGCTGTGTCGAGTCCATCGGTATTATCCTCGTTCCTTCGTTATCAAGAGCGCCTCTCGCGGCGTGATGGGCAGCGCGCCAAGGCGATGGAGGATCTTTTGTTATCTGGCTCCGTTCAGTCACAGATGCTCTCCGGTGCGTCTTCTCCGCTTGCCCTTGCCACGGCGATGAGCAGTGGTGGTGGTGGTGGTGGCGAAACGGCTCCAACTTCGGCATCACTCGACACAACTATTCTGACCGCGTCCATCGGCAGCAGCAGCAGCCCCGCTTTTTCAGCAGAACCTTCGCCAAACTACTCGCCTGTACGCGGTGCTGCGGCTGCTGCGGCTCGGGCGACGACGGCAAATACCGCGCCTGATGTTTCCCCCAGCACGCCACCGAGCGTGTCGGCGGGTGCGAACACGATGGCGGCGACATCTACGCCGCCGCACCGTGGGGGTGGCCACGGTGACGAAGAGAGTGGCCTCGGCGGAGGTAGAGGCGCACCCGGTCAAGATCGACGACGGCGTCTCCTCCCTACTCGCATAACTCCCAAGGCTGGACTGACGAGCCCGCCTGCTGGCGCCAAGCAGAAACAGTAGTTGTGCACGTTCACCCACCTGTGTTCTTTTCCTTTATCTTTCTCTTCCGTTTACGAAGCCCCCCAACTTTACGTATATACGCTTTGAAGACGAAGAAGAAGAAGAAGAAAAAAAAAGGAAACATCACGATAGAGATGGTGAAGATATGAGAGTGTCCTGGATCGCAGAACAGACAACCCCCCAATACAATACCACAAAAATAGCGTGATTTCGTGACTTTCTTTTTCTGTTGTCCGTTTCTGTTTTTGTTTTTTGTTGTTGAATCCACCGCCTCTGCGTGTGCAGCTTTTTTCTATTTTTCTTTATGTTCCTCTTCTTTCCCCTTCTTTGCTCTTGTTGAAGCTGTGAAGCTGGGCATCAATTCACAAGAACGACATCAAACAATCGAACAACAACAACAACAACAAAAAATATACTAAAAGAGAAAGATTAAACAGATACGATGAACTATGAACGACGTATATGCGTTCACGCTTCCCTCGTGTCTTTGGACCTTGTACTTGAAAGCAAGGGAAGGACATCGTGCTGTCTTTGAGGGCGAAGAGGTATTCGCTTTTTTTTTTTTTGCGTGCTTACTTTTTCTTTGGCCCGTATGACGAAACAAATGGTGTTTGTGAGCTCGCGTGCTTTTTTTTTTCTTGCTCCTCGTTCCTCAACGCGTACATTGGTGGACATTGACGCGATGCCGAAGAGCGGAAAACAAAAAAAAAGAATACACCACCGCCATGCTCACAAGCGAACTAATTGTGTGCAAATCACACACACACACACACACACACATATACACAAAACTATACTGCCCACATTTCTTTTGTTTCTCTCATTTTTTTTTTTGCGAAAGAGTGCTGATCCTGCGTGTGTTGATTGCGCAACTCCCGAGTCAAGCCAAACAGAAAGAACGACAAAAAAATCAAACACAAAGATTGAATTTTCAACACTTAGTATGGGCAAGTCCACGAGCACCTCGTCCAAGGCCGCCTCAAGCGCCGCCACTGCAGCGAATGAATCTTCAGGCCCGGCAAAAAAGCGGGTCACCCTGCGACGCAAGGCAGCTAAGAAAGCGTCTTTTTCTACTTCTGCTCCTGCTTCCGTGGCGCACACGACTGGCCACATCGGAGAACGTGCCGCTGAGGCAGCGTCTACCGCCACGGCAACCACGGCCGCGTCCATGTCCCGCGAAGATCGTAAAAAACTAATCGCAGCGGCTCGAGCACAAGGTATGCTGCCCCCTTCTACCTCTATCCGATCTGGCTCGGGAGAGGAGAAGATGACCATCAAGCATGCCAAAGTAGCTCAGGCAAAGAACCCCAACAGCCGTCGCCGCCCTCGCGGCACGCGACGACACGCTATTGTGCCGAATGGAGATGAAGAGTCTGGCCAAAGCGGGTTAGCGTCTGCCTTCTTGACCCCCGCAGAGGAGCGCATGGCTCAGGTGCATGAAGAATTAGAGCATTTCGACGCTACACTGCTCGAGCCTGGGTTTTTAAATGATCCTTTCGCGGCTGTTGCGCGGCATTTGACTGAGACGATGACAACACTGAAGCCGCTGACGCCAGATGTGGGTAGACTTCCAGAGTGAGTGCGTGGTTGTGTTCGTGTTTTGATTTTTTTTGCATTTTTGTATGTTTTTTTTTGGTGAAAAGAAAGAATGATCCAATGAACAGCAACAGTGTCGAAAGAAGAACACGCATACGTGCGCACGCACACACACACACACAGAAAAAAAAATAGACCAAAAAGTGAGAAGCTGGCTGTGCCGGCACAACAGATCGCTCCTCCATTTTTATATATATTTTTTCTGCTCTAATTTCCTCATTGTGCGCTCTTTGCCATCTTCATGGACTCAATTTTTGTTTTGCTTTGTTTTGCTTGCGTTCATTGTTCATGTCCTCCCTCTTTGCATATATGTTTTTTTTTTAAACACGAATAATACATCATGAAATGTCGGTTTTCACCTCATCTCTCGTTAGTTGCTCCTTCCCGTAGGCTCCTTTATCTTTTCTTTGTATTTGTTTTTCGTCTTCATCTCACTTTGCCTGCGTCCAGAACGTCATTCTTTCACCTGCTCACCAGAGAAGACGAACAAACAGAAATTGAGAGAAAAAAAAAAAGAAATGCGAGTCGACGGTCGGAAATTGAGTGCCATGATCGAGGATAGGATTCAAACAACGAAAGAAAGGAAGGAAAAAGCGGAGAGGTGGTGACGATTGTACAGACATGATGAACCTTAATAAATGTCAAGATGGACACTGGATCGATCAACGAGATATGTCTCGAGAGAAAGAAAGAGACAGAGACAGAGAGAGAGAGAGAGTGCTATCGAGGAAGTGACAGCAATGCCGTGATGTGCCGCCACAATCCCTACTGCCGTGCTTCTCTGAAGAACAGTAAGAAATCGCTCGCCGGCATGGCTGTTTGTTTCTTTGCTCATTGCTCTTGGAGCGCTTCCTGGTCTTGTTGTCATCTCTCGCATAAAAAACACAAACTAACATACACGTCAATTCTTGACCTCTCTTTCTCATACACACACACACACATTTAGCGCATATGTAGTTGGTCTCTTGATGCTTCTACGCGCATCGAACACAACCACATGCAGCAAGCACGAAACTTCTTTGAATGCAACACCAACAACAACGGTGAACAAAGCACTAGGTACATGCATGCAAGCGATTATTAAAAAAAAAAAAAGAATCTTCTCCCCCTCCTTGCTGTCTTGGCGTTTGTGAGATGTGATGACAACCTTTAGCATCCTCACTTCAACTTCTTTCACTCTCTTTCTCTCTCTCTACTCCTTTCTTGTTCTCATTTAATCACAACACGAGCATCTCCCTCCCACCTCAAAAGAAAAAAGAGCCCCTTTGGAGTTCGACAGGAAAGAACGCCAACGAAAGCGTTGCGTGGAAAGGAGAACGTGAGTCACCCGTATTGATACGGAAAAAAAAATAGTGAAAGAAAGAAATACAAATAGTTGCCTGCCATCTTTCTTTGCGTTTTGTTTACCCTGGTTTTGTTTTTGTTTTCTCACTCCAAAAGGCATTCATTTGTTCTCTCTGGAAGATTGTTTGATTTCGTTTTTTTTTGGATTTGAAAAGGGAAAGTGTTCTTATTTTTTTTTCACGTCTTTTCCCCCTTTTTCATTGAGTGTTATACTTTTCTCTCTCTCTCTTTCTTTCTCACAGGAGCCATCGGGAGGTTCGAACGGACACGTTGTTGTCGTTGAGACCGATTTACAGCTGTTACCTTTTTTTTTCCCCGCGTGTGCGTACTCAACTTTCCTTCCACTTTTACACTGACGAGGCTGTTGTTCTTGCTCTTTTCCGTTTGTGTATTCTCTCCCTTGATCCTTTTTTTTTCAAACAAAGGTTTTGTTTTTCGCTTGCTTTTTTTTTTCAATCTATCTGTTTTCTTTTGCTCATTTGTGTGGTTTTGCGTCATTATCAGATCAAAGTACAGCGTGATTCCATCAATATCAACAAACAAAAAATAGCAAAAGAAAAAACAACAACAACAAACAAACAAAAAAAGCACACTGTGCTATTTGACTTGATCTCCCTCTTTTTTTTGTTTTTTTCCCATCCATTCTTTCACCAACAAAAAGAAACACATATTAAAAGTTCGCGGTAAAATAAGCTGGCACGGCTCTCAAGAATCGAAATCATCTACCCGAATAAAGGGAACAGTAGACACACAAGGTGCGAAGCAAAAACAAACAAACAAAAAAGAAGCATACACAGTCACACACACATAACTTAAAAAAAAAGGAAATAGTTCAGAGTATATTGAATACATAAGAATCGTGGCGATACGGATTATCGTAAACTTGCCTTTGAGAAAAAAAAATCGCATCTTTCCCAGTTTGCTGTTCTTGATATTGACATTGACGCGTTGCTAAAAAAAAAAAAGGTGTTTTCTTTTCTTGTTTCCTCTTCTTCGTCTTTGTTGAATCTTGTATATGTCAGGTCACGACAGCGAACAGGCAGTGAGTAGCCCGCCAGGTCTCATCGCGCCTCCACACACATACGAAGAGGCCGCCGGCTTTTTGGCACATGCGCCTGCGGGTCTCCTCACCACAAATTCCACTGAGACCTTGACCAACACAGGGCAGTCGTCCGTCTCCCTTCCTGCTGTCCTCACGAGCTTCAGTACGAGTGATATTGTGAGCTTTACGCAAAACCGGCTGCCGTCCATCACCATGGCAGAGCCGGGCCGCGAGAATGCCATGACGAGCTCTGACCGCTCCCCTGCGCATCGACACGCATCTCAAGGCGACGCGCACGGCGGGCGTGGTCGCGGCGGCAGCGGTGTGCCCGCGCAAGGGGGTGAGGTTGGGGCCGTTGGAGACGACTCGGGACAGCCTGCACCGCCGTCGAAGATACTCGTGCACGCGGCATTGAACGCGTTGGATAATGTTCAGTCTCTCCTTGACCCGTATCTTCCACTTGGTGTGCCGCACATGTCCTCCGCGTCACCACCGCTCAGCGCGCAACCCGTGTTGCCATCACCCTCGCCCCCACGCATGGCTCTAGCGAGTGGCGCAGCCATGCCGGGGGCAGCAACGACGACCAACACGGTGACGCTGAGGACAGCGGACACTGAAGCGAGATGTTCTGAGGCAGCCGCCAGCCCCACCGACACGCGAAGGTCGACGAGCACAACGGCTTCTGTTGTTCCGCGGCTAGTTGAGCAACAGCTGCGCGAAAAGAGTGCGGCCAATGCTGCTGCTGCTGCTGCTGTTGTTGTGGCTGCGACGACAAGCACCACTTCCACATCCTCCTCATCACGTCTACCCCCCGCACCGACCACACCTCCACCACAAACAGGACCCGCGGGAACACAAACAAGCAGCACCGCACTCGCGATCGCGACGATGACAACTGCACAAGGCGAGATGCAGCGTCTGTCTGGCAACATCGGCAGCCACCACAATGCGCTTCTCACTGCGGCACCTGCCTCGCTCCCTCCTCGCTCTCCCTTCCGCGGAGGACCGAATGGCGAGTTCAGCACCCCAAGGAAGATGTCATCTCGTCGTGCCTCATCAACAACAGCAACAGCAACAGCAACAGCAACAGCGGCGTCAGAAGACCCTTCTCAAGCTATTCTACCCAACGCGCTCGTCCGAAGCAGAGAAGGAGGCGAGAGTAGCTCACACGATATCACAAACGAGGCCTCTACGACGCAGAGGTCATTCCTTCTCCCGACGCCAACGGCGCCGACTGCGCGAGGATCGCCGTTGCAGCAACCGCCACCATCGGCATCGTTCTGGCGTCGCCGCACGTCTACTATTCTCAACAACAACAACAACAACAACAACAACAACAACGGTGACGAGATCACCACGGATGAACCGCACTCGCCTGCACGAAGAGGCTCTGCTGCCACGACGGCGGTCTACAACAACTCGGCCACATCGGCTCCGTCAAGCCGTCCCTCGCACACACCACCTCCGGCTGTGGAGTCGAACAGAAGCCACAGCGAGGCCGCCGTGCCTTCCGTTGAGGCTCGCTCCGCTTCCACCACGTCCTCGCCACGCATGCGCGTGGGCAGCTTGCACTCTGATGAAGAAGGCGAGGAAGACGAAGACGAAGAGGAGGAGAAGGGGGAGGCGCGCAAGACATTAGATGATGGCGGTGTAGCTCCCAACAACAACAGCAACAGCAACAACAGCAACAACGCTGCAATGGCAGAGAGACCACCTCGGTGTCCGCAAGGCGCTCCTCCGCCAGCGAAGCGTGCTGCGCAGTCATTGTCGTCCTCGTCGTCGCCGTTAGCCACGGAGAGATCGAGCAATACTCATCAGAACGCTCACAGCGAGAAAACGGAGTCAGACGCGGAGAATGCACAGGGTCACGTGCTGCGATCTTCAAGCGATGCGCACCTTTCCCGCACGCGAGAGGCACCTCTAGTGGCGAATAACACCACACCGACTCACACGGATGGCGAGCTGGCTCCACACCCGCAGCGCCTCTGGGGTGCGTCTCCGGTGACGAGCGGGGAAGCGATCTCCTCAAGTCCTTCAAGCTCAAGCGGTGCAGCTGCTGCTCCTTCCATCAACACCAACCCTGCGCTCGTCAAGCCGAATCTAGCGTCGGGTCCGTCGGTGCCGTTCATCGTGCCCACCATCACCGGCTCCTTCTCGCTCCGCTCCGGCGCCCACGACGAGCGTGGCGCTGACAGCTTCACCGACCACACGCACCCCCTCTCGCATGCCGATCTGCGGAGACGAAACAGTGGTCACACCAGCCGTAACAGCCCCTTGCGAGCCCGATTCTTGTCGCTGGATAGCATCACCAGTGGAGAACTGTGCTCGACACCGGCGATGCTCTCGTCTGATGAACTCCCATCGCAACCCCCACAATCGCAGAATCAGCAGAATCAGCAGAAGAAGCAGCAGCAGCAGCGACGCGGACCCATTGGGTTGCCTGCGTGGCATGTGCTGGATGCGGTCTCTGGCAGCTTTCCATATTCTCACCCGGCTGCCGTCGTGGGGGCGCTGCCGATGACCTCAGCTTTGCCTCTCAACCCTCTGGACGCGAATGAGGCCGGTCAGGCGGTGACGACGACGACGGCGGCGGCGACGCGTGTGCGCCAAGGCAGTCCTGCCGCGACGGCCACGGGCAGCCTTGACGATGGCGCTGATCACGACCTTGGACCGACCTCCTGCGGCCTTGATGGCGGGCGTCTGCAGAGTAGTAGTATTGGCACAGTTGATGAGATGACACCGCCGTTGGAGGCGACTGGGTTGGCCGCAGAGCACCGCAGCGAGGTGCAGCCCTCCTTGCACCAGAGTCATCTGCTTGCCACGCTGGAGAATACGATGAGCAGCGAGATGAACATGCGCAGCAGCTTTGCGTCGAACACGGTAACGACGAACACGCTGTCTATCGCAGGACGTACATACAGCTCTTTTGGCACATCGCGAAGCGGCCAAAGTGACCGCTTGCGATTTGGCTTCATGGATAACACTAGCAACAGCAACGCCAATGCAAGTTTAAGTCCTGCCTTTTATCGCACAAACACGCAGCTCGACACCCCACTGGGAGAATCACGCGGGGAAGATGATGATGATGATGATGATGACGATGACAGTGATGATGAGGGAGAACCGCGACGCACGAACAGCCTCCGCCGCGATGACACAGTCAAGAGTGCGAGAAGGCCTGTGGGCGACGCGGCAACGCAGGACAGGTATTCTGACAATGACGATGACGGAATTGGCAGCGACAGTCACGCCTTTCAAGGGCTCTCGACGCTGAGGCCTGTCCCATCTGGTGTTATTACCGAGATAGCCAGCGCCACACCCCAACAGCCTCCTCCGCCTCCGCAAAGTCGCGATGTTCGCACTTTTTACACACCTGCCTTCCGTGCCTACCAGCAGCAGCGACAAGTCAATATCATCGCGGGTCACTTGAACATGCTCATCGGCCGCGTGGAGGCCATGGCGGAGCTCTGCGAAGGTTCTCAAAGCACTCGCAGACACCTTCCCGCCGCCTCCGAGACGGAGACGGATGCACCAACAACAGTACAACATGAACAGCAGCAGCAGCAGCAGCACAACCAGCTGCTTGTGGACTCGATGCGGGCGTACATGCGTGATGTGGCGCTTCAGCTCGGCGGGATGACCAACGTACACGCACTTTCCTTGATTCGTGAGCAGCGGCAGCGTACGCAAGATACGCATCCACATGCGTTCACGCACGCGGCTGACGGCTCTTTCTCCACGACGAGTGGCAGCCAAGAGGAAGACGAAGAAACCAATGAGAACGACGACGACGAAGACGACGAAGACGAAGAGGCACGCGGCGCGAAGGGTGGCGTGACAGAAGAAACCGACAACCTACCTCGCAGCGATGAGACGCGCCACCGTGGTGGTGGTGATGGTCGTAGTGAACGACGCTCACCGCCGGCTTCGCCACTTTCAAATGGCGCAGGTCAATCCTTTGTGTACACGCAGGCCTCCTCAATCGCGTCCGGGCCTGCTCCGATGGCTGCCAGTGGCGCAGCCACGGCGGGATCTGGTGCAGCACTCTCTTTTAGCTCTCGCCGTCGCGTGCAATCGATCCCGTCGTCCGCGGCGTCGTGCATCTCGTCGCAACCTTTGGTATACCCGTACGCGGCGATGGACGCCGCGCGGCACACAACACACACACCGGGTCTCGCCTCCACGCCCTCCTTCTCGCTGCGGTGGTCTGGCACGTCCTCGCCGCTGCTTGCTCACCATTCACAGCTCCACCAACATGCCCCGAACGCGGAAGAAATGGCGTCGGCATCTGCGTCTGTGTTTGCGTTCGCGGCTGGAGATGGCGCGACGCTCGCACGTGCAATGAGTAGTTCTTCTCTTTGGTCCACTGCGCACCACACAGGCCGGGATGGGTCTTCTGGAGTTGGCGTTCGAGGCGGCGTGGGCGGAGCTCCCAACACACTTCTGAGCACATTGGAAGGCACGAGCGCGCTGCACAACAGCGGTGCCTATCAGTTGCCGCAATCACTACGCACAGCTGCTGCAGCTGCTGCTGCTGCTGCTGCGAGCCTCACAGGAGGCAGTGAGGGCTCGGCAGGGCCAACGACGGTGATGCCAAACACACCACCACCACCACCGCCAAATGCGCATGCCCATGAACGGATGAACAACAGCAATAACAACAGCAATAACAACAGCATCAGTGGCAGTGGCAGTGCGGGCGCGCAGCCGATAGCCTACCATCTCGCCGTGCCCTCCTCGCAGAATACCTCCACTCTTGCAGAGTATGGCCCCGCCCGCAGCGATGCCATGACCCCACCGTGCGAAAACTGCACGGCTTACGTCCCTGGGCTGCCTGCGGCCCTCCAACCCCACTCCTCTCCTCCTCTCAGCCCACCTGCCAGCGGGGGTGACGGGGGTGGCACGAGCAAATCTCTCAGCGGCGGCCCTGTTCGTCGTGCGACCTTGACACGGCCGCCGCTTTCACCGGTGCAAACACCTCGTGGGAGCCCGGACAGCACACCGATTGATCTCAGCCCACGACCCCAAAATAATCGCTACCGTCGTGGACACGGGTACGGCAGCGCCAGCACACGCCAGCAGAGCGGTCAACACGGCGGGCAGCTCAGTCAAGGGCCTGGTAGTGGTGACATCACGCCTTGCGACTCTCCGGAGATGAACAGTCCGCGCACTCCGCCGATGCCCATGCCGCACATGCAGCTCGGGCCTTCCTCGGTGGAGGTCGCAGAGAAAGAAGACGCACGCGATGAAAAGAAGAGGCCAGATTGGCAGACACAGAGACACGACGTGGCGCCACCGTTGGCGCTGCCGCCTGCTGCCACGGCAGGCTCGACAGAGTCATCGCCGGAGCAGCCAGCGGTGGCGCCTCTGCGTCGCCCTCTGCCGCGCCCGATGCAACCAGACGAAGGCCTCGCATCACCACTTCAACTAGCGCAGCAACAAGCACGGCAACAAGCACGGCAACAACAACAGCAGCAACGTCCACAACGATCTGAAAGAGGCTTGTTGGAGTCCTTGACGTCTTCTGCGACCTCCTCCCCCTCACAGTTTCCACTCGAGCTGAAAGTGTTGCCACGACTGGGCACCGACGAGGGCATCGCCGAGAAGACGAGCTCGTCCTCTCCCGATCGTGATGTTCTCTTTAAAGTGTGGCCAACGAAGCCCAAACTGCCGGCGGAGTTCACGCCCTTGCTCACCATGGATCCTTCGTTCCCCGCGTTGAAAGAGCGAGGTACACGTGTGGTGCCATCGTCCGTCACTGCCAAGCCTTCCGCAGCAGTGGAGACCGGCAGTGCGACAAATAGCGGTGCTGGTGGTGATGAGCGCGAAGAAGTCATTGTGATAACAAGCGCACCAAACGCACAAGCGGACAGACAAGCTGCCGCACAGAATGACTCCGCATGCCCTCACACGTTACCCAAGCAGGACGAGGTACCACAAGAACACGATGGCCTCGGCGAGGAAACGAACGAGAACAGGACGCGACGCGATGGCGAGCTCGAGGTGAACAGACGCGGCAGTCACGCGGCAGATCGACGTTCATCGAACGTGACAAACGGCGAACCGCTCTTGTCCACGAACACGATGACGGTCTCCGATTTGAGTGGTGTAGCCGGCGCGTCGTCCTCGACAGGCGTGGACGCGGCTTCGCGGACGCGCGGGCTGAGCGGCACCCACGCCACGCTTGACAGCCGCGCGCTGGACGAGTCCGCCGCGACGACGGCCGCAAAAACCGGTGGTGGCGGTGAGGACGGTACAGAAGAACCCCGACGATATCGTCCTCGGCTCGTGAGGAGCGAAGAGGACGCAAGTAAAAACGAGGACGCAGACGACGATGGTGAAGAAGAAGAAGAAGAAGCAGTCACCGCTGTCGGAGCAGGTCCAGTGAGTCACTTGATGGCCGTTCAAGATGCTTTGGGCGAATCAGAGCACCACGAAGATCGCACTTCACCTACCGACGCACACACGCCCACAACATGCTCGAGTGATGCGCTGGATACGATATCGGCGGCGCAGCAACGATCACCATCGACTTCTTCGTCCTCCTCTGCATTTTCGTCTTCGTCTTCGTCTTTGCCTCCACCGCCGGTCGTCTCGCTCGCACAGCCGTCGTACCCGTGGAGCCCGAATCACGATCGACGACTCAGCTCGTCTTTGACTATTCTCGGCATTACAGACGTGCCGGCATCCAACACGGCGGCGCCGATGGCGGGGGCAGCGAAGGCTTCGGGCACCTCACCTCAGTCGAGTGGCGGCGGCGAGCTTTCGCGTTTGCTCCCTCCGCACACACTGCCGCAACCCCGGCACCCATTGCCACCTTATCCGCAGCAGATGATCGCCGCCGCCGCGGGCGGCCTCAATGGCAGCTTTACAGACACGTCCTCATCGTCGCCGTTGACAACCGCGACGAACACGAGTTCGAATACACCCGTGCCGGTGAACGGGCTTGGTGGGGTGCGTGGACACGTTGGCGATGGCGTTGCCACGCCGCAGACAAGCAGAGGCCATTCGCATCACCCTCATAGAGTCCACCCGACGCGGCATGACGCAGGCGCGACCCCACTGCCAGTCGGTCGTGTTGTCCTCGCCATCGCTCCCAGCACGTGTTCCTCCGCCGACGATGGAGACTTGGATGAGGCGGCAACGACGACAGACACCAACGTCCGCACCCCAAGCCGCCGATCTGTCGACGAGCTCCCGAGCTCTATCGACGGGGATGACGACGACAACACGCAGCAACTCTTTCTCCTCCAGCACGGTTTACCTTTCCATGTACCAGCCGTGACTCTGAAGCGGCGTGGTGCCCCTTCGGCCGGAGCGACGACGGCGACGGCGAGTGCGGGACGCGGTCTATCAGGCGGTGACTCCGACGCCGACGCCGGCGAGAGCGAAGACGCAGCTGTGAGGCCACCGGCGCCGCGCCGCGATGAGCTCGACGGGCAAGAGCAGCCACAAGATGGCAACCTCGAGCACATCGCCATCACACGCGATGTCGAAGCCGTTGCAGAAGAGGAGGAGGAGGAGGTGGCTGAGAGGGAAGAACACGAACACTCACCGCACACACAGTCACATCCCGTGCACGCGGGTGCGGTTGGCGAAGGTGGCCTCACGACGAATGCCAAAACAGGCGCCTTACCGTTTGTTATCCGTGTGCCTGACACGTCTTCTGCGCCGCCCCCACCTCAACCCGCTTTGGGCTCGCCCTCGGCCGCCGCCATCACCACATCTCCACCAACTGCCCCAATGCCCGAGTTGACCGGCATCAGCGGAACTCCATCTGGAGAGATCATCACAACGTCGTACACCGCACCCACAGGGAGCACGTCTGAACCGGCATTTTCAAGACAGTCCACTGAGGGCGATATTCGCTCGCTGTCATCGGGGTTACCAATACTCGCTGTGAGTGGCCTTCGTGAAGAGATCACAGAGAAGACGGAGGAGGAGGAGGAGGAAGAGCACGAGAGAAAAGAAGAGGGGAACGAGGATACTGTCGCGAATCGGTACGCAGACGAACGTGTGCGAGTAAGCGGCTCTTTTGAAGGGGGCCCGCCTATGCCTTTGCCTGATCACGTAGCGGGTACCACCAATGCGACGATGAATCTGTCCTCGTCGTCGGTGGTCTCTTCGTCTTCAGTGAGCCGCTTGGCTACCAGCGTATCACCAAACCCCAACACAGAACCATCTTCGCTCTCCTCGACGACGGCGCGGAATCCTTCCATGCTAATCTCCAATGCCAACAGCAGTGCCATGCAGATCTGCGCGGGCGGTCTCGAGCAGTTTCAAGAAGGCGGCGGCGGTGGCGCGTCGTCGTCGTCGGCCGCGAGGAGCAGACGTTTGCGTCATGGACGTGCGGTCACGGGTTGTTTGATGCCGGGCACGCCAGCAGGTGGAGACGGCGCAGGCGGGGCGATGCCTGTGGGGTCAGCGATGCTCTCACGAGAGAATGTACAACAACAACAACGACAACAACAACAAGTTCCAGTCGCCGCACGCCACCCCACCATCGCCACGGCTCCGTCAACGGCGCCAGACGCAGCAGCAGCAGCGACAACGGCGACGACGATGAGCGGCACGAGTGTGCGAGCGGCGTCTGGCAGCGTCTTTCTGCACACCTTGACCAAGACCGCCAGCTCCACGCTCGCCTCCACGATGAGCGGCACGTTCTCGAACTGCACGGCGATGACACCGACAGGCACGCCAGCCGTGCACAGCCTGCCCGCCGCCAGCCAGGAAGACTCACACGTGGCGTCGTCACCGAAGAGCAGCGCGGCCTCGCCTGTGCTCGCCCACACCACAGGCACAGTCACCACCACGGCGACGACGGCGACGACGACGACGACGACGGCAAGCAGCGGACAAGGCTCACGGCAGACAGACCGTGGTGATCGCGGTGCGAGCAGTGAGAGTGCTGGGCCGTATGGTCGCGTGCCTTTACATCTTGCCTCCATGGTCGCGCCTGGTGAAGAGAGCGGGACACGCCTGACGCTTGGAGGCAGTGTGAGCACTCTCACGGCGACGACGACGACGGACATCTCGATGCGGTCAAATGCCAACGCCACGACACCGACCAGCACACCAACAACCACGACGACGACGACGACGCCGAGTGCGACGGTACCGCTGCTGGGGCATGCCGTGGACTGTGGTCTCCACGCACCACAACTTGTCAGCCCATCGAGCGGCACCGCCCACGTGCCGACGGCGCCGGACTCGCCTAGATTTACGACGGCTTCGCGCTCTGCACACACAGGCGGCGTCGTGCCTTGTGCGACCGCCGCGGTCTTGACAACATCTGGCAGCCTCAGTGGCGGACCCGTGTTAGTATCTTCCACATCGCAATCTTCTCCCGCGCCGCACATGGCATCGTCTTTCTCCTCGCTCCCGCAGCCACACTTGTCGCCGCTGCCGCAGGATGAATCCGCGAGGACTTCGCATGCGACTTCCTGCCCCGGCCTACACGCCACGCACTCTTCTCTGGCCTCGACCATGTCCTCGCGCACACCGACGCCACGCGCCGCGAGTGCTGCGATGGGTGTGACGGTGACGCCACGTGGCGTACACCACAGCGGCGCAGCAGAGACGGGCTCTGGGCAGGCTGTTGGCGGCGGTGGTGGCAGCGGCATGATCACCACCTCTGACGAGCTGGTGTCGAGGCAGGCACTTTCTCCGCTCAGCGATATCCACATCGATGCCCCACCACCGACCTCGCTCTCTGCGACCAGCGTGACCGCACTACACACAGACGCCTTGAACACATCTCCCTCGCTGCGCATGGAAAAGAATTCGTCACCGACGACGACGGCTGTGACTTTGTCAGATGGTTATTTGCCCGCCCCCACCACCGTGCGTGCGTTGTCGCGCGATCACAGCGTGACTGCCGCAACGACGTCGACGACAACTGGCGGTGGCGGCGTCAGCAGCGGGATCGCAAATGCCTCTGTCTCGACCTCGTCGACCGCTGGTGGTGGTGGTGCGACGACGATGGAGGAGAGCGTCGCGGAGCAGCGCAACTCCTTTAACCCGCTCTCAACGACCCCCCAGCCCACCACGGAGCCATCTGAGCTCGGCACGCAAGAATCACTCTTCTCGCCGGGCGGCACCGTTGTCTCCGCGACGACGGCGACGACGGCGACGAATGCGTTCGATGTGCAGGTCTCGCCATCGCAGACCGAGCTCGGTCCATTTCATTTATCGCACCCGGTTGGCATGAGCATCGGAAACACCTGGCCGTCGCTTTCTTCGCCTGACACGCATGCGAACTTGGTTCCCTTTTCGCGTTCTGGTCGTGGGAGCGTGCAAATGTCATCCTTGGCCACCACACCAGGACCGTCTGTGTTGGTGCCGAGTGCATCGATGATGGCAATGCCTGGGTGGTACGGGACGTCGCGTCCACGCAGTGGTAGTCATGTAATTGTCTCGAGCTTGCAGACGACGTCACCTCTGACGAACTCGGCAAGCGGCAGCGCAAGCGGTCGAGGTGATGGCGGTGCGGGAGAGAGCTTTGGCAGTAGCTCGCTCGCGCAGCTCGACGCGACCGCAGCGGGGACGAACAATGGCGTCACGGCGATGGTGGTAGCCGTGGCCGCGGCGAAAGCGTTGTCAAGCGGAGATGAAGCCGTCACCACACCAACCACGGCGACGGCGACGGCGGCGACAACGACCGGGGCATCCAGTGCGATGCCGCCACCCCCTCTGACACTCTACGCGAGCGTGTCTGTGCAACCATCGCCAGAGGCCTCGCAGAGCCACAGCAGCGGTGGCAGCCGCGATATCAGAAGCGTGTTGGGGAGCGGAGTGGCTGGCATGGCTGGACAACGCAACCACGCGCGTCCACCACAAGCTGAGTTGGCAGAGATGGGTGGAGCAGATGTGGGGACATGGCTGGGCTCGAGCGGCACGCACGCGACGACCACGACGAACACTCTCCGCACCACGATGACCACCACAGGGGACCTCATCGAGGAGCTCCGTTCACGCCCATCGACGCTGTCTTCACCGACGTACTCACAGACGTATCATGCCTCACGCGGGGCGGCGTTATCTGCCTCGGTCTCCGTGCCGGCGCTGAATCTGCGTGTGCTTCCGGTGGGAGGGCAGAGCGCAACACTCACCACCACCACGCAAAACTTGTCCGACAACAGCAGCGCGCTTCCTACGCCGCACATCGCCGATGCCGTGCTGATGGAGTCGAACTCCAGCCTGGCGCAGACGACGCGCGTGTCGCTGCCACTCACGAACAGCGCCGTTCAACAGCACGTTGAACACATTCCAGTTCACACAGCCTCTCAGCAACTCTCTGGGTCTTCTCCGTCTGCCCAACTCTCGCTCACCCCAGTCGTGGAGAGCGCGAGCACGGCGCGAGATGCGTTTTCTGTCTCACCGATCGTACCGAGTGTCGGTGTGCTGCGGGCGTCGGTGGAGCCGATCGCGATCTCGTCCAGCGCGGCGAAGGAACGGGCTGACGCACACGGTAGGCAACTGACATCGACACCCACACCGCAGCCTGTCTCGCACAAAGCTTCGACCGCGACGACGACGACGACGATGACTACGATGGGCGGCGGAGCTGGTGATGTCAGTCGAGGCGAGATACACGCGAGTGACGAGGCCGACGGAGACGCGAAAGACACTGCGCACAGCCCTGTGCGTGCGACCGCCGTGCTGCTCACACCTCCCCGTACGCGTGATGTGGAGAGCGCGCGCAAGGAGACCTCCTTGTCACGCAAAAGCAGAACACACCAACCAGACGCGACGACGGCACGGCAGCTGACCAAGGCTGAGAAAAAAGCAAAGCAAGCGAGCACAAAACAGAAGAAAACGGTACCCGCTGTGCTGACGCTTGAGCCGGTCTCTGGGGGTGGTAATCTTTCACCTGGGTCAGCACCGCTTCCACGTATCCCTTCACCCAAACTATCTCCTCGTGCACGTGTGTTCCAGGCATTGACCAGCACGACAGCGCCAGACGATGTCGTGTCTGTTGCCATTTCCACTCCGACGACGGCGACGAGGACGATGACACGTGCCGTGCCGTCTCACGCACCGACTCATCATCATCATCAGCAGCATCAGCAGCATGAGAGTGGCTACCACACCGAGCTGTTCCAACGCACACGTCCGCCCTCGCAGTCCATCTCCTCTCGCTGGAGTGGCTCCAACTCGCCGATGACAGGCACGTTCATCACCGGCAACGGGTCTACAGCGGCGGCAGCGACAGAAGGCACCACGGGCAAACCAGCGCGTGAGCGTCTGCTGAGTTTATCGGCGACGGTGAATGCGTCTACGCTGGATGTGGAAGAGCTCCCTTTGCAGAACTCAACAATCGCGCCCACGACGACGACGCCGACGACGACGCTGGCGGGCGCAGAGGACGTCGACGCACAGACACGTGCGAGTCGAAAGCAAGCAGAGGCAACACAGGTGCCTGAGAGGACGCCGCAAGACCGCATCAGTGGCGCTGGTCAGGCCTCGTCTGCGGGTGCGTATGTACCCCCGTTGACACCCATCGCGCCTGCTGTGGCCATCACCGCGGACACGGACTCTACACCGCTGGATCGCGCACACCGACGACACCAACTGACACGCGAAGAGAGAGGAAAGAGCCAAACAGCAACCACGACGACAACCACGATGACGGCGCAGACATCTACTTCCACCTCTGAGCTCATAACACAGGCCTCTCCACACGGGACATCACAACAGACGGGACGCGAAATACACGTCCATGCGCACACCGATCCCGCGTTCGCGTCCGCACCGTTCGCGTCGAATGTAGCAAAGAACTCGCGCGATGAGGAGGAAGAGGAGAAGGAAGAGGACGACGAAGCAAGACGACGACGAGGTCGTGCTGACGGTGTTGCCGGCGCAAGCACAGACGCACAACGTGATGGACACCGCCGCGGAGAAGCTGCCACACTCACCGACCCTGCCTTCACGGGCACCGCATCGGCGCCGATTCAAACACCTCTGGAAACCACCGCGGCGACAACGACAGCTGCGCCAACGAAGGACGAGGCAAAGTCTGCGGCAACCAATACGAAAACGTCGGCGACGCCATCACCACCACCGGCGCTTCAACAACAAATATCAGATGCTGCGACAGGCACAGGTACACGCAAGTCTCGTCGGCACTACGACGCGGCAACAGCGGGTGAGCTTGCAGAGCGTGAAGGCGCGCCAGGAGACAGTCACAAGAACAGCAAAAACAGCAAAAACAGCAAGAACATCATCAGCAGCAGCAGCGGCAGCAAAAAGAGTGATGGCGATGCGGTCGTGACCCTGCGCCTGACACGCGCCAGCTTAGACGCGTTGTCGAAACAAATGCACCCGACTTCGGTAGAAGATCGCGTGCAAGAAAGTTTGCGACGCATGTCTCTTCCTTCGCTAGAAGGCGAGGCACGCGCCGCTGCGAATGGAGAGATCGACAATGCCGAAGCACGCGTGAACCTTTCAGAGCCGATGCAGAGGCCGGAAGCATCCGCGCGCGCACCAGCCCACACCACCCCGTCGCCGACAACGACGACAACGACGTCGCGCGCAGAGGCGCCAGCACACACGAACCGACAACGCACTGCACAAACACACACGGAGGAGACAGCAGAGACAGCCGTACGTTCTCCAGTTGATCTCGCACCGTCTCACCACTACCACCACCACCACCCTGCGTCGCCGCCACAGCCGAGCCACGACCCGTCTGCCTCGACGGAACACGCCAGACACAGTTCACGCAAGCACGCGAAGGACGAGCCGATGCGGCCGCATTCGCCACACCAGTCGTCTCAAGACCAGCCCAGTGCGGCGACGATGGCTACCTCTGCGCAGCCCATCGGTGCGCTGCTGCCTCTCGCACACACGGCGCCAAGTGATGCTGTGCCTGGCGCCACGACGACGACGAGCGTCCCTCAGCCAAGCCCGCGTTCTGCACAGATGAAGACGAAGACGATGCGAGAAACAGGAGATGTGGTGGACACTGCCGATGCCGAAGGGCACATCGCTTCCTCAGGCCAGCAGGTAGGGATGGCGAAGGACGCGCGACCACACACACAACCAATGCAGAAGATCAGTGACGAGCCACACGAAGATCAACTACCACCATCACCGCCACCACAACAGCAGGGTCCCGCTGCGGTCGGCACCCCGACAACCAGCTCCGCGACCGTGTCCGCATCGTACCCATCCGTGAAGGCGCCACACGCCGATGCGCCTGCTCCGCTTCAAGAAGCTGCCTCACAGAGCTCCACGTCACCGACCGTGGCGACGATCACAGCCACAACGCCGAGCGCGACCACGCCTTCGTCTCCAGAGAAGCGACACCGAGAACTGGGTCGTCATTCTTCACAACAACAACCTTTCAGACACGGTAAGGCGCGAGCAGAGAGTGCGAGTCGAGGCGCGACACCACCGCGTGCGTTGGCGCGCCCCATTTTGGCGACGACGGCGGCCACCACCACCACCACAGGCATCGGTGCAACGGCAACGACGCAATCGTCTTCAGATCCGTCTTCGCCTCGACAAGATCGCTCGCCGCGGTGGGTAACACCGGCGGAAACGGCGAACTCGTCGCGCACCGACGTGACAGACACAACCTTTCTTTCACGTGGTGGTGGCGGTGGTGGCGGCACGTTCAACAGCAGCAGCAACGCAACGGCACCGGTCTTGGCCTCACAGGTCAGTGCAAAACCCCCTTCCGTGACAACGACAACGACCAACGTAACAGGACGTGCTCTTGGTGGTGGTGGTGGTGCTGCTGCTGCTTCTTCAGCGGCGGCGGCGATGACGGCTGCACGTGCGCCGGCCTTGGCAAGCTCACAACGTGGCCCTCCCTCACCGGGCAGTACCTTCTCCACACTGGCAGCAGCAACGAATCGAAGTGGTGTTGCTCATGACCTGGCACCCACGGCGCCGAGCGGGGTGGGCTCGCAGGCACACGGCGCGTCGCACCCACAAGCCTATTCTTACATGCATCACACGAGCGGCCCGACCAGTCCAAGTGGCGACGCGTCGGCAACGTCGGCGAGTCCAAAGGTACCAATTCCGGCCTCCGCGATCGCGGCGGCGATGTCAGGCACGCTGGGCGCTGGTCTCACGCGAGGTGGCGGCGCGGCAGACGCGACCGTGATGATGGGCACGCTCTCCACCTTCACGGCGTCGAACTTGACGAACACGCACCTCAACATGACCGGCACATTCTCGCTCTTGTCCTCGAACCCGGGAACTGTTTCTGCGACCTCGTACAGCACCTCACTGTCGCGATTGATGCAAGATGGTAAGCGCATCTCCGGCTCCACAGTGATGAGTCGATCGGAGAGGGCGGGAACAAGCCCGACGAGCTACGGCCGACCGCCTGAAGCTGGAGACGAAAGCGTGAGCACACGCGCCTCGGTCTCGGCTGGCACAATTGGCGTTGGCATGGACACTGTCGCTCCCGCGCGAGAGAGCGACACCAACAATGACAATGGCAAGGACGATGACGAACAAGAAGAAAATGCGGCGGCGTTGCGAATGATAGAGCGGCGTGCTGGTACGCCTGTGCAGTTTAGCGGCACACACGCCGGCGTGTCCTGCGAGAATGCCGCGGCAGGCGATGAACCTATCCTTATTCGCAACTCTCAAGCGACCTTCACGGCTGTTGCGGACACAGCCGCGATCGCCGCAGCCGGCACCGCAACACCCCCTCCCCCCTCCGCGGCTTCGGTGCGTCTTGTGAGTCGACGCAGTAACGAAATGGACGATGACGGCACCAGCATCGAAGACGATGACTTCGCCGATGAAACCTTAGTGCGGACCTATGGCTTGGGAAAAGTTCACGCGGCGATGGCAGCTATCATGGTGGCCTCTGACCAACGGCGACACCACAACTCACCAACGACATCTTTCACACAAGAGGAGGGCTGGTATGCACACCGGCGTCGTGAGAGCGGATCGGAGAGTGACGATGTGCGCTCGCGCATTTTGTCTGTGCAGGCGTCACCGTCCGGGCTTGCGTTGGCGCCGGGTGCGATGATGAGTTCACGCAGCTCTGCCGCGCGTGACGCCACTGTGCACGAAACACAAAAGAACGAGAACGAGAACGAGGACGAGAACGGCGAGGGTGAGCGCGGCTCTGCGCGTGCGGATGAATATGCTGACGAGACACGTCCCCACCGAACAGATACGGAATTGGAGCGTAAGAGACTCGAGGAGGCGGTTCTGGACTCCACAGGACCTTCCGCCATGCGTGCCGCGGCGAAGACGACCCGTATTCGCGCGAACGTGGCCGAGGGCGACCTCGTCGATACCGATGCCGAGGCCGAGACGCGTGATGCCCACGCGGAGCCGCTCAGCACCCACGCGCTCTCCTCACGAACCTCGGTTGAGATGCAGCCGCAATTGGGAGGTGGTCTGTCATCAGGTAACGCAACCTATGGTGACCAGACGACGGGTCTGCTGACGACGACAGAGACAGTGACAGAAGGCGATGACACCAGTGGCCTGGGCGGAGCGGGTGGTGAAGCCGGGCCTCAGATTGTGTCATCACCGGAGACGACAGGATCTTGTGTGGGCGTGAGAGCCCGGCAGAGAATTCGTGTTCATCTCGATGAGGACGACGACGAGGACATCTCGGGTGAGGATGAGGATGAAAATGAAGATGAAGATGAAGAAAGCGGAACTATTCGAATCGTCCCTTCAACAACAGATCGTTCTTCCTCGTCGCTTGGCGGTGGTGTTGGTGGTAGTGCACGGCGCCCTACGGGCGGGTCTGCCACACCAAATACGGTGCTGACCACCACGACCCACACCGGTGCGATGACGTCGACGACGATGGCAGGCGGATTTGGACCCGGTGCTGTTGGCGGAGGCGGAGGAGGCCTTCTGACACGCTCGCTTGACCTCACCCCACGCAGCTCCTCCACACCCACGACCTCGGTGCCACGCACTGCCTCCGCGGCGATGGGTTCGTCAACTTCTTCGGCAGTCGCGTCCGCCTCCTTGGTGCCCTACGCCAGCGCACCGCGTGCTTCCGCCTGGGCAGATCACATGGAGAACAGTGTAGACGTTGACATGAGCACCGTGCATCGCTCTCGCGACACGCCGATTAGTCCACGACCGCCGCCACCTCATCTCGCACTGCTTCATACGCATAACACAGTGAGCCTAAACACCAACACCAACAACAGCAACCTGGGTATCACAAATGCTGCGCAGTCTCTTCCGCACCCACCGCACCCGAGCAGCGGCAGTAGCGGAAGCCACATTCACACAAGCGTGGTGCCGACGCGCGGGGGTCAAGGCAATGCCAGCACGGGTTCGTCCGCGGCGGCGCTGCATAGCATGACACCGTTTTCGACCCCGGATGCTGCTCTCTTGCCGCTCGGGCCTGCTGCCTCACCCACCGCACGCGCTGCTGCTGCTGCTGCTGCGACTGTCGCGATCGCGATGACGTCTGGGACAGGGGCGACCACGACGACGACCAACACCACAACGCCAACGCCTCATACATCCAGCAGCAGCACCATCGTCCTTCGGCCTGGCTCGTCTGGTCAAGGTCGTCAGTCGCGTATGTCCATGAACAGTTCTACATCGTTCATCACGACCACACAAGGTGGCAAGTCTTCTAGCCCTGTTGAGAGTAGCAGTGCGGGCCTCGTCAGCGACACGCGTGCGACAGGCGGCACCACCACGAACTCTTCAATGAGTGGTGTTCTCCGCGGAGAGGCCTTGCATAGCTCTGACACGTTTCCATCCTTTCGGTTCTTGACACCGATCTCAGGCGAGGAGGGCCACGCCACCGCAGCGGCAGTGACACCACCACCACAAGGGTCGGTGAGTGGCGGAGCAGATTCGGCGCACGGCAAGCAGCACATGCAGATGAACATCAGCAACAACAACAACAACAATAACCATGTGAGCGTGATATCGACTGTTGCGACGCCGGTAGTGTCTCCACCGCCGCAAGGCACCCTGCCTGCCTCGCGCGGACCTTTGTCTGCTTCTGTGCTCGCCAACGCATCGACGCCGAACTCACAAAGCTACAACGAGGATGCCCACAGCCCATTCTCGGCCTCACCGCCATCGCGTCGTCGACACACGGCCGCGCCGCCTCCGCCACCTCTGAACTTCCTCGCTTCTCAAGCGGAGCAGGAGCTCGCACATGAGACGGCGATGCGCGTGGCGGCGGCGATGGGTTGTAGCACACCTCCAGAAGACCCCGAGGCGCGGCGACATAACAGCTTTCATCATGCACACGGTACCAAAGGTGATGACGGTGGCGATGGTGCCGGTGGACGCAGACGAGTCAAGTCCTCATCCACTAAGCGACCTTCGCATGCGGCGGAGAAACCTACCACACCCGCGTCTCCGGCCTCTCCGGCGGCCCCACCGACTTCAACCCCAACAGCGACGGCGACAACAACAACGACAACGACGACGGCGACGCAAACAGGCAAAACGGTGCCAGGTATGGCATCTTCTCCTTCCCATCGTGGCGCCCCCACCGCGTCAGCTGCCAAGAAAGCACCGTGGTCGCCTGTGGCCCTCCCCGGGTACCCCACGAACAGTCCTGTCGAAGCGAGTGAGGTTGAGACCAGCTCACCGTGTTTCTCGATTCAAACCCCGACACAGACCACGCAAACGACAACGAACACGACAACGACGACCACAGCGACTACGCCCTCCGCGAGTCCACGCGGCGTGCACACAAGCAGCGAATCACCCATGGCCCCACGCGGCGAACGCACGAGCACGGCGCCATCACGCGGCACGCGCGCGGACGACGGCCTCGCCAACCCAACCTCGGCGCCATCTTCCACGTCATGGACATCACCTGTGGTGACCAACACGACAACAGCCTCGCGAACGACCGCTACGACATCGGCTGCGAGCGTGGGTGGTGGTGGCGGTGGTGGCAGTAGCAGCACTGCCGCTCAGGCGCGGCGAAGCAGCGGTGGTAGCGGTGCTGCGACGGAGAGTCACGTGACGTGTCAGGTGTCGGACTCTCTCGACGCCGGTGAAGTGGAAGACGCGGAGGAGGCGCAATCTGTTTCTGTCACCGTCTCCCCAATGTCGATGCTCACGCACCGCACGATGCTCGCCTCGATGTCGCTGGCGGCACCCACGACGATGACGAGTCTGCCCATCTCATCCGCAGGCCCATTTCCGCCTGCTATTGCGTCGTCCTTGTCCTCGCAAAGCACACCCTCACCAACGCACCGTGTCAGCTCTGCCACGACGCCGACGGCGACGACAACAACAACGATGACGACGACGACGACGGATGCAACTTCGCAGCATGCAAACTCGACTCCGCCGCAGAGCAGCCCCGCAGAGATACGAACAGGCAGCATCAACAGTAGTGGTGGTGGTGGTGGTGCCGCCGCCACGACGCCCGCAGCCGAGCGGCGCAACGTGTCAAACTCTCAATTCGCACAGAACCACCCTCAGACACGCATAGCCGCCGCATCTTCTGCCGTGATTTCCTCAAAGGAAGCCGCAAGCTGCGTGACGAACAGTGACGCGCACAGTTGTGCGTCTGGTGAGGCAAGGACGAGTGCCACTATCGCCGCCCCCGCTGGCACCATCGCTCTTTTGGAGTTCTCAGATCCTTCGGTGCGCATCATGACGCCGCCGATGGAACCGACCCCGACCCCGACCCCGACGACAACAACGACAAGGAAGGTCGCGGCTGTGACGGAACCTGTGGTATCGCCGCCTACCCCTACCCCGAGCGTGCGCGCGGCCTTGCCAGAGTGGTCTTCGTCGGTGGAGAATATGAATTCCACGGAGACCCCCACCAGCACCACCACTGCCACCACAAAAACAGCCACAGAAGAGTTCCGCGAACACACAACGCATCCCATGGTGCGCGAAGAGGGCACGAGTGCGTCCGTCGCCGATAACCACACCGTCACGATCAGCTCCGGGTCGCCCTCCAACTTGGCCTCCGCCGGGCCGGCGGGGGGAGATGTGTTCAGCACACTTGCTCGCAGCGATCCGACGACGAGCACGCTCATTGCTTTCGATGGCGCCGCCACCAACATTGGTGACGTGGCGATGGTGCCTCAGCCTTCTCGGCTGCAGACATGGAAGACGACAGGCAGTGGGAGTTTTGGTGGTGCCGGTGGCGTGAGTGTCTTTGGCACGACACCACTCGATAAATCAGACAAAAGCATGAGCACGTCAGACGGCGGAGAACCTTTGCGTAGTTCGCATTCACCGAACGTGACGTATAGCGGCAGCAGCAGCGGCACCAGCAGGCCTCATCTCCACCCTCTCTACCACAATTCTCACCACAATGCCGCAGGCTTGCTTAACACCGTCTCCAGCATGGTGCCGAGCAGCCTCGGTCGTCGAGACACCACTGTATCCACGAATTCCGCGAGTGGGGGGAGCGCGACAGATGAGCTCGATGCCGATCGCAGCTCCTCCGTGCTCGTGTCTGCCTTGACGACGTTCTCTACGGCGGCGAACAGCGCGTCTCTTTTTACCGTGCTCTCACCCATGCGGGTCTCTGGCGCGATGAATGCCGGCGCAACGTACCCCGCTCCGATAGGCCACCAGAGCAGCAGCAACACTACTTCGACGACGACGATGATGATGACGCGTGACTCACATCAACACTTTCCATCGCACGATGTGGCTGTTCTCGCTGTGGATCAGGCAGCCTCTGCAGCCGCTTCTGCAGCCGCTTCTGCGGCGGCGGCGGCGTCGGCCTCCTCACCACTTGGCTTGCGTAGATCCTCATCGACCTCCTCGGTGCGGAGTCATCCCGCTGTTCGCCGACATACACTTCTGCCACATGCAGGCACGGAGCACACGAGCACGAGCGTCGCAACGCTGCGCAGTACCGGCGACAACGAGGACGACGACGCACAACTCACCTTTTTCGCAGAGGAAGGTGGAGGCGTGCCGCAGAGTACCCGTTTGCGGCCACCGCCACCACAACCGAGCTGGGCGCCGACGCCGACAACGGCAACCCACCTCCCCTGGAGTGATGAATCGTGTGGGTCACCGTTGAATATGAACAGCATGACAGAGCCGCCCATGAACGTGACGCGCTATACTTCCGATTCGTTCGTTTCTTCTCCGCATAACACGGCGACATACCACGCGGACAGTGTGATGGCCGCGACGGATGAGGATGAGCACCTGTGGAGCCCCCGACGCTCTGGAGATGGCGCGGCGTCTTCTTCGATCCTGTCCTCGACCGCAGCCGTACAAGGCTCGCAGCCTTCGATCAGTCCCTCTGCCACGGCACCACTTATTGTGCCTTCCGTCGTGTCTGAGCTCTCCCTACACACGACATCGCCATCAGCCGCCGCTCCTGTGTCTGCCTTCCCATCGCCTCCACCATCAACTGAGCAACAACTGCAGCAGCTGCCGCGTGTGTGTGTTTCGTCTCCGGCGACAACACCGGCGAGACAAGTTGCGGCAAGTAGTGGTGCGGGCTTGATGCGGACACACGAGTTTTACAACACCACCAGCTTCAGCGGCGGAGGCGGTCCGCCATCCTCAACTCGCACCTCTGGCGCCACGAACAGAAGTACTAGCACAGGCCGCCTCCTCGTCGTCTCTCCGGCAGGGCCAGCCCTGGCCGCCGCGACATTCACCACCGTGCCTTCCCTAAGCGCCTCTCACGGCTCATCTTTGCGCACCTCGCGGACATTGACGCCGGTGTCAGGCACCTTCGCGCCGACCGCCGCCACGGGACGTGATTTGGCCATATTGGCGTCTTCATCACGCACGCAATACACGGCGACAACACCGCCTGTGAGAACAACACAGATGCGAAAGAAGCAAAGCAGCTACTTTCCTTGATGCTTTAGTTTCTTTTTTTTTCTTTTTCTTCTTCTTGTGTCGGCTTGAATTTCGATGTCATGGGAATGTGCAGCAACAACAACCAACGAGGAAAAAAAAAATCACCCACGCGTTGCGCGGCTGAGGCATTTGAATGCCATTTAGCCGTACCTTTTCTTTTCCACTGTTCAAGCGTGTGTATTTGAAAATATTAAAAAGAAAGAACGAAAAAACAAAGAATGTCTGTAACCCCCAAAACATCACAAAACTATCATGTGCGAGAGAGAGAGAGAGGTGGACAGGGAAAGAGAGAGAGAGAGTGTGTGTGTGTGTGTGTGAGAGCCACATTGATGCAATCGCACTCCTTTTTTTTTTCTTACTTGTCTTCTCTCTGGTATACATGCACCACATAGGCTTACGGATCTTCTCTTCGTCACATGCAAGTCAATCTGTGGAGGCTGGTCGATTCAGGAAAAAAAAAATCACCAGTGTCCTCGTCACGAAGGTGGATTAGTGACATCGGTAATAAATAATCAACACAACTCTGTTCTGCGGACTCCCCCCCTCTCTCTTCTCTTTGCGCCTCTGACACCGTCGACATCGCATCGCATCATCTCCTTTTACTCTTTTCCTCTCTTTTTCTCTTTCCTTGACTTCTGGTGATCCCTCCCTTTTTTTTTTTACCCCTCCTCCTCATCCTTTTCTCATCATCTTAATTATCGGTACCACTAAACTAGTCTTTCGTTATTTCAAAACACACTCCCCCTTAGTATCCACTTTTTCTTCCCCCCGCCCTTTCGAAAAAAAAAAAAAAAAGATGCGCTCCGTTCAGTTTAAGGACTTCCAGAAGGAGAGCAAGGATCTCCTCTCCAAGAACTACACCCAGTCTGGCTACTGGAAGCTCGAGAGCAAGGCCCCGCTCCGCTCCGAGGGTGCTCTTCCCACGATCACTACCGCCTCTGGTGATTCAAATGGTCGTCTCTCCGCTGACCTCGAGTGGCGCTGCCCCGAGAACGGCATTCAGGGCAAGCTGACCGTGACCCCGAAGGACTTGAACGATCTCAAGGGCATGATGAGCGCGACCTTCAAGGGCCACAAGGTGGAGCTCACTGTTCACCACAAGGGTGATCGCAAATTTAATGTGGAGGTGAATCACAGCACGAGCCGGTACTGGCAGGGCCGCATTTCGATGAACAACAAGGTCACGATGGATGCTGTGGAGTTCGCCCTCAGCGTGCTCGCCGTGCCCAAGTACTTGCAGATCGGCACCGATGCCATCTACACCGCCAAGTCGAAGGAGTGCAATTGGAATATTGGCTGCGTCGCGGCGGCACCGATCCCTTGGACTGGTCCCCAGGGCACGAAGCTCTCTATCCGCACGAATCGATTTGAGAACTACACCGTTGGCCTGTGGACCCGCGCGCCGTTCTGCCCCAAATTCAAGCCCAACTTCGCCATTCAAGGCACCTGCACGCCTGCGAGCAAGAAGTGGAAGCTGGAGGGTGGCATGGAGCTGGCGTGCCCGGTTTGCCCTGGCAACACCCTCAAGGTCAAGGCAGATGCCGCCAAGAACTGGGCTGTCGCGTACATTTTGAAGCTGCCGGAGCGCTGGACGATGGCCGTAAGCATTGACAAGAACCTCAAGTCTGGTGTGACCTTCACACATGAGTAAAAGAATAAATCCGTAACTAAGTGGAAAACCCATCGCAAGAGGAGGAGAAGAAAGAGGGTGACGTGCGCACGCGCGCTTTCTCTCTTTTGTTCGCTCTCTCTCTTTTTTTTTCTTTCTTTCATAATCATGTTGTCTTTTTTTTTTTACCTCCTTCTCTCGTCTTCTTGTTCCTTGCGCTTTCTCCGCACTGCTTCCTCTTACCGTCGTGTCTTTCTCCCTCTCTCGCTGTTTAAGCCGGTGTGAATGTCGCAAACGAGGACAGAACCAAGCACAAAACACAAAACTAATCACAGCAAAAAAGAGAGAGAGAGAAAAAAAGAGGTGGAGGAGAGCGCGCGAAATCTGATAACTTGAAAAAACAAAAAAACAAACAAAACAAACTCTGTTCATAGGTTAAAGTGAAGATATTCCGCTGTGATGTGTGCGTGATGTGTGTTTGTGTTTGTGCTTCACGTGAAGGCATCTACACATTTCAACTCTTGCTTTCCTCACCACGGACCTGCATCGCACCCGGAGCAAGAGAGAGTGAGAGAGAGAGAGAGAAACAGAAAGAGAGATGCGAAGAGAAGAAGAACAAAACCCTAAAAGATAAAGCAGCATAACAGCTCGGAGTGCATTCATCGCGCCAAAGAGCTAAATAAGAGGAAAAAGAAATAGAAAAGGCATCAGAGAGAGAGAGAGAGAAATCTCAGATTTGTTTCACTTTTCTTCGCTTTCTTATTTTCTGTTTTATTCCTTTTTCTTCTCTTCTCTCTTTTTTCTTTTTTTCTCTCGTCCTCTTTCTCGTTCTCTTTTACCTGAAATAGTACTTAGCAAACTTAGCTATTCTTCATCTTTTTGTTTTCTGATCTCTTCACAGCCATTCCCCCAAACACCCCTTTTCTAGACTTTCATTTTTTTTTGTTTTCCATAGCTTCTCTTCATCTATCTTGTTCTCTATTCCTTTCAGAAATACACACACACAAAAAAAAAAAAGAGAATTGAAGGGAGGAATAAGGAGAGAGAGAGGAGATAGCGATTATGCGAAATAAACAAAAAAAAAATGATGAAGTTTGCTAAACGGAGGTAGGGGGCCCCCGAGAGAGAGAGAGTGAAAGAGACTTGACACCAAGCACAGAAACACTAAACGCATCGCTATTCTCCGCATCATTGGGGATCTGCGATACGAGTACACTTTCACAAAAAAAAAAAAAACACAAACAACACTGTTACAAGACACCAACAACAACAACAACAAAATAGGCGCCCTGAAAAAGGGTGGAGAGGCAATGATCTTTCCCGTGCCTTTTTTTCCCCCTTTCTCCCTCTCTAGAGATATTTCATGAAATCGTATTCAAAGGAATATCAAAGACGAACAGATGAGGAGAAAAAAAATGAAGAGGCCGTTTTCTGCAAGATGGAGAATCAGGAAAAACAAAACAAAAACACGCAAACACATCATCTCCACACTTTGATTTTTATTGTTTGTTTTTGTTTTCTTTCCCATTCCGCTTTCATTTCTCCACCTCCGCGTACATTTAATCAATGTCAATCTCGTTCTCTCTCTTTCTCTCCAACTCAACTTTTTTTCTTCTCACTTACATACACACGTGACTCGCCATCTGGTCATGTCATTATCCATTCAACCAGAAACACAAATCACAAACGGAAACAAAAATAAAAATAAAAGATTGAGTCAACAACTGTCATCACCTACGTAAAGGAATTAGGCATCACGCAGGTTCAATTCTCAAAACAAACAAACACGCACACATACACATCTGTTCATCTTTCTTTTTTCTATTTATAGTGTTTTTTTTCCATTTCCGTTACTCATGTATCTCTCATGGACATGCACGGCTATTCGCCTGGCTCCGATTGGTGTGCTTGTGCTCGTGCACTGCTCGCGCGGACACTGGCCGAGCGACCAAGAGGCGATGGAGCGGGCGATGGACTACGGCTTCAGCGTAGATTTATTCCCAGAGAGACCCACGTCTGTCATCACGCACATGTTCGTCCACGTGTCAACGCAGCACTTACTTTCAAACGTCTTCTCTCTCGCGGCAACGTTGACGGAGTTTGGCGGAATCACAATGCGTGCCAATGTCGAGGAAGGTCGCGAGGAGGTCGCCACACAGCGCTCTATCGGCTCGCTGTTGGTCATGGTGATTGGTGGTGTGTGCGGTGGCCTGGGCGGTCAGATGCTCTACAACGACTCAAAGCTGCATCGACGACGACATGAAGTTGCGCGTCTGCGCTTTGAGTCCACGCACGATGGCCAAGATGTTGGCACCGTCATCGCCACGAACGCGAGTTCAGTCTGGCAGCGTGTGTGTGATTCTGTATCTGGCGTGCTGTCAACGGTGGGACTGGGTAGTCATGCAGATGCGCAGAAGGAAGGGGTGAGCGGGCTTGTCGCGACGACGCCTGCGTTGGCAGACGGCTCCAGCGAGGTAGTTTCGCATTCCCTCTTTGGCGGAGTCAAGAAACACATCGAGTCGTGGCGGTGGAATTTTAGAATTTGGAAAGCGCGGACACAGCTCGAGTTGCAGGAAGAGGTGAACAACTCGATGCTCATGTGTGGTGCCAGCGCAGGCATCTGCGCATTGGCAGGTTTCAACTTGACGTACTTCTTTCGCCCTGTGACGACGATGTGTCTCGTCGTGCCTGAAGTGGCGGTGTTGGCGTGTGAGGTGTGGGGCACGTATGGGCCGAGGATGGATAGAAACGCGACGGGTCCTAGTGATGGTGGGTGGCGCACACTCATGCCAGGTCAAACCGTTGGCCACGCCGCACACGTCGGGGGCTTTTTGGTCGGCGCATCGCTCGGCGTGTTCTGGCGTCGTCGCATGCTTCGGCGCAAGAACTCTGTTGCACAGCGCACGTGAAGGAAAGGGGGAGGAGAGAGCAATAAAAAAAAAGAAAACACCGAGTTGACAGCAGCAACAGCAACAACAAGAACATGATGCGAAGAAGAGGAAGCTGGCGCGTGCGGTTGGAAAAAAAAAAAAAGCATCACCCCTTTTTTTTTGTGGCCTCCGCAAGACGACCGCATTGTGCCTGCATAACATTTCTCCTTCTGTGATCTTGCTCGGCAGTCGTGGGGCTGCAACAACACGTGTGCTCTTCTTGTTTGTTTTCCTTCATACTCTTCGTTCTTTCCATGCTTATAACGAAAAAGAAAAAAAACAAAAAGACAGCATTTCGACGCTCTGTGCTGTTACTTTCATCATTACTCATTTTCCCCTAGTTTCTCTTTAAACACCTTCTTGCCGACGTTATCGTATTTTCATTATTTTTAAGCGTTTGCTTCCTCCTCTTTAGCGTTCTTTTTCCCTCTGTCTATGCCCATTTCCAACTCTCCTCTCCTCGTACGTCTGCGACACGGTGAGGCACAATATTTACACATGAACCTTTCGATTGACAAGAAAAAAAGAAGAAGAAGAGTACGATCACCTTTTGTTTTTCGTGTTCTTTTTCTCTATCTGTTTCTGTCTTTCTCTATTTGTGAGATTTGTCTCTATATGCGATGACCTATGCAGTACCTCACAACAGTACAACAACAACAACAGTACAACATGAAAACGCGAAAGATAATCGCGATCGTTTCTATCTCTTCTTTTATGATTCTCTCTCTTTCTCTCTAGGTCTCCGACCGTCTGAAGATCGGCTGAGCTTACTTTTCGTCGCGCACTCTCATAGACACACACACACACACACAAAAGTGTGCCTCATACTCTCTCTTTAGTGCAGACCACAACGTATGAAGACACGCACATTTGCTCTCTCTCTCTCTTTTCCTCAGTTTGATTCCATGCACCTCTCTCGCCATCCACGTCATCATCTTTTACTCACTTTTTTTTTTTTGTATTCTTCTTTGTTCTGCTCCGTCAATCGGAAAACACCACGTATCTCTACGGATACACAGCGAACAGCAAAAAAAAAAATAAATAAATTACATCACAGACCACTCTTGCTTTCAACAATTATTCTCACTCTTTTTTTTTTTCATTCTTTCTTTGTGATTTGCGTTGTGAATCTCATGCTATGTTCTCCACGCAGAGCATCACATGCCGTCCAAAGGCACGCAAGGCAGTCCAGGACTCAACCTTCTTTTTCTTGGTTTTGCTTCATCGTGCTGCTGATACTGATCTCGATCCCCTCCGCACACCTCGTCCGTGCGGCTGATGCAGAGGAAGGAGAGGGCGATGCTGCGGCTGCTGCGAGTAACAATTCTTTTCTTTCACTCACGTGCGTATACGCACTTGGGCTTCAAAGCAGTGCAGGTCGTTTCTTCACTGTCGCTCCGGAGGCACCATACACCGATCTCTTTCGCACAGCGGTCGCTCACGATGTTCAAGCTTGGCTCACAGGTAGTGCCAATAGCAGCGTGGTAGAGATGAGCACTTCACTAAAAAGAAGAACAGCGACCCCAACAAAAACCATGTATGCGCAAGACACGCATGTGGCGGCACTGGAGACGGACATGTTCGCGTCAACCGAGGCAAGAACCGTGAACACGACCACGACGACAACGACAACGACGGCGACAACGACGTTTGCCGCCAATCTCGCGCTCTTCCTGCGTGTTGACGGCACTTGTCGATCCGGTCAGGTTCACGCGACGAACGAGACAAAGAGCAACAGCAACAACAACAACAACAACAGCACGATTCTTTCCGGAACAGCGCGATCTGCATTTTTATCTGTCCCCGATTCCATCTCTGTTGCCGTGACGCACGTGCAACGGCAGTTTCTAGGTAAGATGGACTGGGTCGGCGCGATGCTGGAGATTACCTTTCGATTCCCGACCTTGTCCTCCTCTTCGTCGGACAAGAGCAGTCGTATCGTCATCGCGAAGTCGGCTGATGTGGTCTTGCGCGATGCACGCGCTGCGAGTGCATACGGAATGACTCCCGCAGAGGAGTCAAGCGCGGCATCGAAAAGTACCCCTGATGCTCCTTTTACTGATCTGCTCGCGTTTTTTGACGCACAAGGCGGTGCCGGCACAAGTACAAATGGCGCCGCTCTGGGCACTCCTTTTAACCACGTTGTGCACTCTTTCTTTCGCGACCGGCTGACACGCCGTGCGAAGAATAGCCAGATCGACGCCTCCTTCTTGTACCCCGATTTCACGTTTGACGATCTCTTCAAAGCCGCTACGTCCTCACCGGCAACGGCCAAAGGTGCGGCGACGACGAACACGAACAATGAGAATGCCTCGACAGCGGTTTACCCTCTGGCGTTGACAGAACACTTGACGCGCACCTACGGCACGGTTGCCTCGCGCTGTGTGGGCGTGTCGTGTGTCTTCGCCGTGGTGACCATCGTTCTCGTACTTGCGCTCTTCTTTGTCGCGCTCATCGCGTTTTTTGTGCGTTTGTGCCAACGCCGGAGACAGGATTCGTCGGACAACAAGCAGCTACTGAGACTTGAGGCGCGGCACCGACGGTCAATCGCAACGACCACCGCGACGCTGCCATCACCCGCGAAAAAAAAAAAGTGAATCCGCAAACTAGCGAACGAGCAAAAAATAAAATGAAATAAAAAATAGGCCAACCAAGATCTGTAAAACGGAACATGATTCATAATGCTGTACTTGAACAATACCTATCATTTTTTGAACTTAATGCATGTAGATATTTCTCTCCCCTCTTCAACTGAGGAAATGCTGACACACGCAGTCGCTGATATAACGTCTTCTTTTATTATTGTTTATTTCCTTTTTTTTTTCGTACACTTTTTGGACAGATTCCCAACATGACAATACTAGTAACAATAATCATAATACAAATTTGAACTCCCCTCTCTATTTCCTTCTCTCCATCACAGACGCACGCGGTGATGCCTTGCTTCTTCTCTCTTTTCTCTCATTCTCAACCTCCTTTTACGCCTTCTCTCTCTCTCACTTAAAAGTCAGTTTCTTCTTTGCTGATTTTTTTTTTGATTCTTCTTGTGGTCGTGTTGGTTTTCTGTTTTTTTTTCTTTAGCTCCTCCACTTTTGATCTTCCTGCAAGTCGAACAGCAGCAAACAGCAGTATGTGGTCCGCTGCAGGACTCCCCCATCGCATCTCCTCCGCACCGACGCGAAGCCGTTCCGTCTCTCTCTCCACACGCACATCACTGCGAGTGACGGGCGCGGTGGTGAAGAAGACGATGACGAGCACAATGCGAACTCACGTACGCGCACAATCGACTTCCGCGATGCCGGCTGCCTCTGCTGCTGCTGCTTCTTCTTCTGCCTCTTTTCATCCCCCTTCATACCGCACGACGGGGAGCGCAGCACACGCGACACACACGCGCACACACGGCGACGATGACAACGTCTTTCTCATTGAGGAGGCTATAGATGTGGAATGGCAACTTCTTAGCGAAGCCCACTACAAGCACGGTGTGTGGCTAAACGTGCCTCCGCAACTGCCGCCCTCCACCGACGCCGCGCTTGAGGCCTGGCTCGCGCAGGATGACCTCGAGACGAAGAACACCATTCCTGACGAGGACAGTCGTACTGGAGAGGTGCTGAAGCGCGTGGTGCCTTCCAAAGCGGGTCCTAGTCATTTCCCCGTGTACTATGCCACGGCACAACACCAACGGCTACGCAAAGGACGCGAACGGCGCGTGTTTTCGGAAATAGATACGGCCTCGTTCAAGACGCGCCTCAGCGCTGCTCGGCAACGCGTTTTAGCGATTCAGAAAGAAGGTGAGGCGACGACAACATCGAGTCCGGAGAGCACGCTCGCCGCCACCGCCGCGACGCCGGACTCAGAGGCCCCTTCGGCAGCGACAATGACAACAACGACGGCATCCTCTTCAGTGCCTCTTTCACCAAGCCGATCTTCGCGCTTCGTCACTGCTGAGACCGCCCCGAACACCACCTCCACGCTTTCCACACCAGCAGCCTCGATGCTAGGGTTGGCCAACGCGGCGCCGCGTGTCGAGGATATTCAGCTTTTGTTTCTTCAAGATCCGTCATCGCCTTTCGCCGTTCCAGAGAGTATGAGTTTACTTGCCACACTACCACCTTCTTCGTCAGCGGTGGAGCCGTGGGCGTACATTCCAACACACGCGCCTCCGCCGCTCATCACGACGGGCACACGCTCGTTGCTGCCGCTCTCCTCTCTCACGCCGACCAAGCTGGCATCGGCTTCGTCAACAACAATAACAACAACAACAACAACGTCAACAACAACAACGTCAACAGCACATTTACAAACAAGAACCCAAAGTGTCGCCCGACGCGCAGCCATAGACACGTCCATGTGCGTGCATTGCACCGTGTGTGGCAAGCCATACAGACGCCGCGAGACCGCACGTGCGCACGTCCTTGCGCGTCATGCGACCTCGTCATCCACGGCAGATCCTGATGGCTGCGTTGGAGAAGGACCAGGCCCTGGGGAGTTAATCGCGTATGAGGACGTGGCCGTGACGTTCTTGCCCAGCGCACCCCACATCGCATCTCCTTCTGCCGCGGATGCTTCGCAAGCAGAACACAAAAACAAAAACAAAAACAACAATGACAACAATGACAACAACAACAAGGAGAAGTCATCTGCGGCACATCTGACAACGGTGATGAGCTCACCATTGACACCAAAGACGGCGCCATCAAGTTCCCAAATCTCTCCTGCTCGGGAAGGGTCGACGACAGCCGCCGCCTCTTCTCAGCCCTACACGGCAACGCCACGCGTGACGCTGCCTGCAGACACGCTCATCGACTCGCTTCTCTGTGAGGTCTGGGATGCCATCGCACTCACACGGGATGACGTGGCCCATCAGCCCCATCACGGCCCTCTGCAGATGAGCACGATGACCAGCGACACCACAGCCGTCTTCGTGCCCGCGGCGGCGCTCGTCACGGCGAACGTTGACCACCGCGCGGAGATGGCTGCGGCAGCAGAAGCGAAAGCACCCGCACGTGCCACCCCTGTTGGAGCTGCCCCTGGCATCAAGCGTCGTCCTGCGACGTCAGCGTCTTCGCTTTCGAAAATGCGCTTGACGAATGCGGCACATGTGAACAGTGGTCATGGTGAGGGAGGCCTTGTCTCCATCGGAGGGCAGGCGGCGACGCTGAGTATACGTGAGATGCGCAAGCGCTATCCCAATCCGTTTGGCGACTCCGCAGAGGGAGACGCGCTGGAGCTCACACAGGAGCCAGTAAATCCGTTTTTCCCGCTGGACGATGTCGGCGTCGCGCGCAGATTGGAGCAAGAAGGTGTGGCGACGGGGCGCGAAGAGGAGAGTGTTGCGTGTGGTGCGACGGCTGCGAAGGGACATCTGCTCTGCCCTATTTGTGTACGCCACGAGCAACAACAACAACAAGAAGAAGAAGAGCAGACAGGACCATCTTCGGCGATGGCACCACGTACGCGTAAGTTTCGGTTAGTGGACTCAGTGCTCAATCATGTCGAACGTGCACATGCGAACATGGGTGGCTTAGATGCGCTGACAGCAGAAGACTGGCGCCACTTGAGGGGCAGCACATCATTCTCGACACGTTCTTCTTCTTCTTCTTCAACTTCAACATCTTCTCATGTTGCCAACAACACACAACAGGCACATCAAGAGGAGGCACAAGAAGGAGATGTGAAGAATACCACGAAAGGTGCAAACCAAGGAGCCGCCCAAGCACCCGTGACAGGAGCGAGCGCTGCGACAACCGATGAATCTGCTCCCACAACCGGTGCGTCTTCATCTTCATCTTCGTCTTCGTCTTCACTGAAGAAGGCGGACATGGCACACGTGCACGCACGCATGGCGACAAACATGGTCATCATCGGTGTCGTGCGGGATGTCCAACACGGCTACATTGGCAGTGAAGCGGCGCTTCAGTACGTTGTTGAGACATCGTCAAAAACCACGACGGAGAGCGACGCGTGTGAGACAGAGCTCATCGTGGTGCGCTGTACGGGACCCCACGTGCCTGTGGCGCTCTTGCAGCAGCAGGTGAGGTATGGCTCGCGTGTGTACGTGTGTGGCGCACTCAAGATGAACAGGCACGTCGACAGCACATCGCGACGCCTGCATGCATATCCCTACCTTCACGTTTCTCCTCCAATAGGACTCATCAAGGCTCTGTAGAGGAGTAGAGCAAGTGTGTGAGAGAGAATGAGAATGAGAATGAGAATGAGAAGGAGCTCAGAAAGACAGAGAGAGAAAGAAGTGTCTGTTCTTCTTGGCCTTTTCTGTGCTTTTTTTTTTGTGTGCGTGTTTTTTTTTGTCATTGGCTCATCACAGAAGAAATCAAATCAAATACCCCCTCAGACAGCAACAACAACAAGTGCTGAAACATATCGAGGTGAAGACGAAAAGAAAGCAAAACCAGATTATCTCCCCCGTCCCTTTGGAGTGGACACGCCACAACTCTGAAACCCGATCGGATGAAAAGATTTGTTTTTGGTGTGTCCATCACTGATGCCTTTCTCTTCTTTTGAGTGCATAAAAAAACAAAACAAAAGAAAAAAAGAAAAGACGTGTTGGAGGTTTGGAAGATGCATTATTCAGCTTTTCAGCGCAACTACACAGTTGTCCGAAAGACAACAACAACAACAACATCACACTCTCCGTTTTGATTCGCTTCACTTTCCCACTTTTCTCCTGCTTTTCTTTGCATCTGCTCTCTTCTTCCTGTTGTTCTTCTTGTTCTTCTTGTTCTTCTTGTTCTTCTTGTTCTTTTACGATTTACTGATATTGAAACGCGTGACTCAACACGCCAACTACTGACATGGTGCATCTTCGTTACAAGGAAAACAACCACCACCACCACAAAGGAGAAGACAAAATCAACTTGAACAGCTGTGCTGTGAATCTCAGGAGAGCTGGTTGATATTTTGCGTTGTTCTTTCTCATATATATCTTTTCTGGGATTTTTTTTTTCACAATTCCTGTTGTCCTGCTTTGTTTGAATTCTACTTTTACTTTTATTTTAGACAGCCATAGACAACGAACAAAAGAAAAAAACTTTTTTTTTCTTGACAATCAACACACAACAACAACAACAACAACAATAACAACAAAAAAGTCACATATACACGCCCAGCACAGTCATGTCTGGTCTCTCTCTTGCGCAGGCACGTCTCCGCGAAGAGCGTCGCTCGTGGCGAAAAGACAAACCGTTTGGCTTTTGGGCCCGACCGCGTGAAATCGGCGCGTTCGAGAAGGAAGAACAGCAAAAGAAAGTGGCGAATGGCAACGCGGCGAATCGGCAAGCCACGCTTCCTCTCACTGCCACGACCACGACGACGTCCACAGCAGCGGGTTCATCTTCGGCGATGGCAGAGACCTCTTTGACCACCGCAGGTGCCAAACGAAGCCGCGAGGAGGCGAATAGCGGCGCTGCGGAAGGGCTTGACTTGCTGCATTGGGAAGCTGGCATTCCCGGGAAGACCGGCACGCCGTGGGAGGGTGGTGTCTTTCATCTTTTCCTCAACTTCACAGAAGATTATCCGACGAAGCCACCAAAGTGCGTCTTCGCGCCGGTGCTGTTTCACCCCAATATTTACCCAAGTGGCACGGTCTGTCTTTCCATCTTGAACGAGGAGAAGGACTGGCGACCGAATATCACAATTAAGCAAATTCTCCTTGCGATTCAAGAACTACTGGATAACCCAAATGTGAAGGACCCAGCGCAAGAGGAACCGTTCAAGACGTACATGCGGGATGTCGCCGAGTATGAGCAGAAGGTACGTGAACACGTACAGAAATACCACGTGCAGTAAAAAACAAAAACAAAGCAAACAAAGTAAAGGAAGAAACGCAAAGCTCAAAACAACAACAAAAAAAAACACGACGTTTTGGAAGAGATAAGAAAACAAACAAGATATCAAAAGCTGACGAGACCGTGCGTGAAAAGGATCTGTTTTTTTTCTCGCTCTGTTTTTTGTTTTGTTTTCACGTTTAGTTGTTTTAATCAGTTAAAAGAGAGCTACGACGATAGACAAACACAGAAACTCTAAATTCAACAACCATCTACCACAGTAACCACCACCACCAACAACAACACAGATGCGAATGATACACACGTGCACCCACCAAAAGCCGTAGAGGCGTATTGCGTTCTTCACCACAATACTCAGAAGAGACAACGAAAATAATATATATCACCTCTAAACAAAAATATACAAGCACGCAGAAGGAAGGGGAGCCACAGCACGAGCTCATTCGAGGCACAGAATTCTTACCCCTCAACGTCACCGAATTGTCAACAATTCATCTTTTTTTCTCCTTCCTTTTTTTTTTTGTACAACACTACATTCCAGTTCATTCTCTCTTTTTTCCCCCCTCTTCCTTTCGTGCTGACCAACACTAAACACAACACAACAAACAAGAATCATCAGAGGAGAAAGAAAGAAACAACAACAACAACAACAAAAAGAACAAACAAGCATAGAAGCACATCAAGAATGGGGCGTGCCTCGAAGGACAAGCGCGATGTTTATTATCGTAAAGCCAAAGAGGAGGGCTTCCGTGCACGCAGCGCGTACAAGCTTCTTCAAATTCACGAAGAGTTTAACATTCTCAACGCACAAGACATCACGACCGGCGCGGTAGATCTGTGTGCCGCGCCCGGTAGCTGGTGCCAGGTGCTTTCGAGTCATTTTAAGCGTATTGAAGCCGAGCGTCAATCTGCTTTGGACACCACGATGACGAGGACGGCGAAGCTGGAGGACGCCGCGTCAACCGGTCTGGCTTCGGCACAACACGCAGAAGGAGATGCACGTGTGGCGCAAAACCGTCTCAAGCCGCGCATCGTCGCGGTTGATCTTCAAGAGATGGCACCAGTAGATGGTGTGCGCATTTTGCAGGGTGACATCACGAGCGAGGCGACAGCACGTGAGATTATTCGACTCTTGAACGTCGACGACGAGGACGGCGAGGTTGAGGAGGCGACTCATCGCAGTGGTGACGGTCGTGGCGCACGAAATGAAGAGGACGAAGAGAACAGTCCAACACTGCACAACACACGTGATACGAGTGATGTGCGGAAAGCAGATATCGTCGTGTGCGATGGCGCACCAGATGTTACTGGCATGCACGAACTCGATGAGTACCTCCAACACCACTTGCTTCTCGCCGCGTTGAACATCACGACGTTTGTTCTTCGCCCTGGCGGCACCTTCGTGACGAAGATGTTCCGTGGCCCGAATACGCCTTTTCTTGTTGCCAAGAGCGAACTCTTCTTCGACCAGGTGCGTGTGGTGAAACCTAAATCTTCGCGCAATGCCTCGATGGAGTGCTTTCTCTTGTGCCAAAACTTCCGCTTGCCGGAGGGCTATACACCTCACTTCACGTCCATGTCCTCTGATGCCATCGGCACGAATAGTATCGGCAGTGAGACGCAAGACACAGCTGCCAACCCCAAAGGACAAGCTGCGGCAGCCACATCACGATCGACGAGTTCGACTGTGGTGGTGGAGGGCGGGGCACGACTCACATGCGATGCGCCGACCTACGCCTACCACGAAACGGATAGCGAGGCAAACACAACCGTGTCTGCCTCCCCGATGATGTCCAAAACGGCACCACCAACAACAACAACAACAACGGAGCGCGTTCTTTTACCTTTCTTGTCGTGTGGGGATCTGACTGGCTTCGACGCTGACATGTGCTATGACCGACCAGAAGGCCGCGATGTACTTGCCCCGATACAGCCACCTCTTCAGGCACCATACTTGAAACCATCGATGATGGCGCAGACAAACACAACAACAACAACAACAGCGGACTCGGCTGCACCGATCGCGAAACGCGCTCGAACAGAAGCCGATGGCGGGCTCTGACACGGTTGGCATCGTGGTTCGCGCATGTGCATTGCGCCTCCTCTCTGTGTGGTTTTTGAGTCGTCGTAAGCGGACACCTAGACCGAAAGAGCGAGAGAGAGAGAGAGAGAGAGGGAGAGAAAAAAAAAGATTGCCTCATACTTTGCTTGTGTTGTTCGAATACTGTTCCCTCCTTTGTTGTCTTTTCTTCCGTTTAACAATTAAAAAAAAAACGAATAAAGAATGCCTTTTTTGAGGCAACAGTAGCGGCACCTGTGTGTGTGTGTGTGTGTTGTTCTGAATGAGAATAACACACCAAAAAAAAAAATAACAACATCAACAAAAGAGTAAACGACGATAACGACTATAACTGGAAAGTGGGTCAGGGATACGCAATACGGCGTGTGTGATCTGACAAGTGCAATACGAAAAACACCAACTCTACTCACAAGTTCGTTGTGTCTTCGGTGCAAATTGAATCAAGACAAAACTGTCAACACGGAGATCAGAAAATCACCAACAAACAAATAGTATGAACTTTATTTCTTGTTCTTCTTCACTGTGGCACCCACACACACACACACACTGTTTATGCGCGTCTGCCCCCCCCCCCCCCCACTTCAATCTCTACCCTCACTTCACATACCTGCCTTACTTTTTTTTTTTCTTCCTCTTTCTACTTCTTCCTCCCACACGTGAAAGAAAAAATCAAAATTAAGACGATACACACAAAAAAAAAAGGACAAAAAAATCACACACACCCTTGAAAAAAAAAAAAAGGACCAATCATGTGCGATATTGAGAGCCTTTTAGAGAAGGCAGAGGAGCTCTACCGGAGGGGCGACCGCACCAACGCACGCACAGCGTTGGAACACATCGTGGCAGTTGGCAACCCCTCTGCAACGACGACAGGCGCCGTGAATGAGGAAGATGAACACGCCGCCACCATGGTCATCACGCCCGACGACGCGGATGCTATTCGCGCGAAGGAGCAGGCTGTGTACCGTTTGACCGAGATATACACCGGGGACAGCGATGGAAACGCTCTTATTGCTCTCCTCTCCACCGTGCGACCGTTTTTCTCGCTCTTGCCAAAGGCCAAAACCACGAAACTTGTTCGGAAACTGTTTTCGTCCATCATGCGTTGTGGTGTTCCGCTCGAACGTCAGGTGGAGGTCTGCACGGAGACGATTGCGTGGGCACGACAAGAGAAGCGCACCTTTTTGCGTCATCGCATTCAGCTGCGCTTGGTGGAGGTTCTCTTCGAGCGTGGCGAGTACCGCAGCGCTCTACAGTCGCTCATCTCTCTTCTCCGCGAGGTACGCCGCCTCGACGATCGCACCCTTCTGCTTGATATTCATCTTCTCGAGTCGAAGATTTACTACGCCATTCGGAACAACAGCAAGGCGCGTGCCGCGCTCGTTTCTGCCCGCACTACAGCGAATAGCATTTACTGTCCCCCCCTTGCTCAAGCTGAGATTGACTTGCAGTCAGGTGTTCTGCACGCCGAAGAACACGACCCCAAGACCGCGTACTCGTACTTGTACGAGGCCTTTCAAGGTTTTCATGCAATGGACGACCAAGCCAAGGCAGCGCGTCGCGCGCTGCGCTACATGGTGCTGGCGAAGATTGCGACAGACAGCCCAAATGAGCTGCAGGTTGTGCTGTCATCGAAGAATGTACTCGAGTATAGCGGACCAGATCTGGATGCTCTCCGTGGTATCGCCGTGGCGTACGAAAAACAGAATACCCACAGCTTCAATGAGATTTTGAAAAAGCAGCAGGCGCTGCTGACGCAGTACAAGGCTGCGCAGGCTGCGCAGGCCTCCGAGGACAAGGTGGCGACCAAGACAATGAAATCTGCCTCCATCGAGGGCGATGTCCCGCTTCTCGGAGACGAGGTTGTGCGCCGTCAGCTCGAGGATATGTACGACACACTCATGGAGCGTCATTTGCTGAAGCTCATCGCGCCCTACAATCGCGTACACATTGACTACTTGGCCAACTTGCTCCAGCTGGAGCCCGACGGGGTCGAGGACAGGCTGTCGCAGCTGATTCTCGACAAGAAGCTTGCCGGTATTGTGGATCAGCAACATCGCTGCCTCGTTCTCTTCGACGCCCCTGCAGAGGACAGCGCGGTGAAGGAGGAGGAGGAGGCCGTGGCTCGCTTCTACGAGAACGCGGCGGAGGCGAAGGCGGCACATAACGTGGAAGAAACCACGTTGTATCAAGATGCGTTGGAGGCGTTGGAGCGCTACGATGCGCTGGTGACAACTTTGTTCGACAAGGTCGCCGGCAAGTTTGACGCGCTGGTGGAGGAGAGCCTTGCGAAGCGCCAGTCCGCCTCCGGCAGCGGTGCAGACAAAACCAACGAGAAGAAAGAAGAGGAGAACAAGAATAAGAAGAAGCCAGAGGAGAAGGAGAACGGCAGTGGTGGCGGCAAGGGTAAAGCTGGTGATGAGTCGCAAGCGACAGATGGCGATAAAAAGTCACAAGGACGTGGCGCCGATGAAAAGAAGAGATGAGAAGCATGAAAGCTGTGGCTGAAAAAAAAAATGGTGAAGAGGAGACGAAGAGAAGCATGACGTGCAGCTGGGGCGAATGTGTCTGTCTTTTAGTTTGCTTCGCGACATGGTGCGTGTGCGCAGCGAACAAGAAAAAGTGACAGCGGCGAAATGCATAAATGAAAACAAAAAACAAAACCTAGCCAAACAAACAAACAAAAAGATGACACGTTCCTACCAGTCGCCCTCACTGTATTATCGTTCTTGTTGTTGTTGTTTTGCTTGTGGAATGCCCTCCCATGTTATTCTGATTTTTTTTCCCCTCCAGCTGCATAGGTCTCTCGCGTGAATTCCTCTTCTTTTTTTTTTCTTCCCAAATGTCCATGATGATGATTATTATTCCTGTTTCAAAAAGAAACACGTTTCAGAAAATTGAAAAAAAAAAAGGAAAGAAAATAAAAACAAACTAAAAAAAGGAAAGAAAAAGCTTGGCGGTCAAGCAGTGCAATGATCCCATTTCTTTTCCAGATAGGCCGTCGATGCCGGCGAATCAAAAAGGAAACGAAAAGCAAGAGACAGCGTAGGACGCAAAGTAGCTCGTCGAGCACCTTTGCTCTCCGTGTCTCTTTTTTTTTCTTCCCTTTCGCGCCGTTTTTCAGTATTGCAAACAAACAAACAAACAACAACAAAAAAAAAAGAAGAAAAGAAATGAGAATGAAAGAGAATAGTGCACATACAACGCACGTCCGTTGAGGCACTTTGGACAGCGCTCTTCATTGCCCTTTTCTTTTTTTTTTCCATTTTGCTCTTTTTTGCCATACCTGTTTTTTTTTCTTCACGTTCATCTCTCTCCACCTTCTCTCCTTTCTCTCTCTCTTCATTACTGTTATTATTATCATTGTGCGTTGTGTTGTTAATGCCTACAGTGTGTGCCTGTTTTTTTTTTGTTAGTGTTGTTGGTTTCTTCCTCTCCTTTTGAAATGTCCTCGACGGTAGCAAGAACCGGCGGTGATGGTGGCGGCCAACAAACGCCTGATGACGACGGCGAACATGGCTATTCACATCCTTTTTGGCACGTCTGTGAACAGCGACCGGCGGAGTACTGGGATTACGACAACGCGCACATTGACTTCAACCCCAACATTAAGCCCTATGAGCTCTTGCAGAAGATCGGGGCAGGCAAGTACTCGGAGGTCTTCGTCGGCCGCAACCGGACCAATGGGTGCGTGTGTGTGTTGAAGCTACTCAAGCCGGTGCGCTACCGAAAAATTAAACGCGAAATTACGATTCTGAAGAATCTGTGTGGAGGCCCGAACGTGGTGCGGCTGTTAGATGTCTTGATGGACCCTCGCACGGACACGCCGATTCTCGTGACGGAGTACGTGCAGAAGCCAGTAACACTGCGCGCGCTGATGCAGCAAGGCGAGCTCACCAACTTTGACATGCGCTACTACCTTTATGAAATCTTGCGCTGTCTTCACTTTGCGCACGAACGCGGTATTTTCCATCGCGATATCAAGCCACACAACGTCATGATTGACCACAAGAATCGAGTTCTGCGTGTGATAGACTGGGGCCTCGGCGAGTACTACATCCACGGTGAGGCCCTGAACTGTGGTGTTGCCACGCGGCACTACAAGGGGCCTGAACTTCTCATTGGCTACCGTCATTATGACTACTCGCTTGATATTTGGTGCGTCGGCTGCGTGCTGGCGGGCTTGTTATTCCGTCGTGAACCTTTCTTCCGCGGCAGTAGCAACGAGGACCAGCTCGTCAAGCTCGCGGAGATCTTCGGCACCGATCAGCTTTACCGATACGTGCAGAAGTACCACGGCTCCATCCCGCGCTCCATACAGCCGCAGCTGAACCAAACGCGCACTAGACAAGTCAAATGGGAAAAGCTGATTCGTCCTGAAAACGCAGATTGGTGTGATGCGACGGCGCTGAGCTTGCTCGACCAAATGCTCCAATTTGATCATCAAGATCGCATCACGGCGCAAGATGCGATGGCACACCCGTTTTTTGAGCCCGTTCGCCGTGCCCTCGCGAGCACACCTCAGCAGCAGTACCCCACAACGTCTGGCTAGACGCAGAGGCGTGTTCTTTTTCTTTCTTCTTTCTCTTTCTCTTTCTTTTTTTTTTTACTTCTTCAACAACAACAGAAAACAAAAAGAAGGAAGAAGTTGAAAAAAAAAATGATGAAGAAGAGCAAAACGAGTGCATTTTGTCTGTTCTTTAGTTTCCCAGCTGCGATTTCGTTGTGAATTGTATTATTGCGTGTACTTTGGGTCAGAAAAACTGATCTTTTTTCGTTTTGCTTTTTTCTTAAAAAAAGAACATTTGCTCAGGGACAGTGATATCGCGTTGAACTTCACCTTGCTTTTTTGTTTGTTTTTGTTTGCATCTGCAGCAAATCTAGGCGCACGCATTCACCAAACAAAACAAAACATCTCCAAAGAGAGAGCGAGCGAGAAAGAAAACGACACGATTATAAGAAAAAAAAAGAGAAAAAGAATGAAAAAGAAGAATTGCTGTTCCATGAAACGAACAAAGAAATAGGAAAAACACAAAAAAAAACCAATACAGAAATGGCTAACGTGTGAGAGGCGCGTTGATGGAGAACACAATCACGTACCTGTACTTGTGCTTCGTCATGCAATGCTTTTTTTGTGTTTTTCTTGTTTTTTTTCTTCTTCTATGAGAACATTTTTTGTTCGCGCTATCTTGTCGATTTCGCTCTCTCCTTAACAATCAATAAAAAAAAATACACACCAACAGCAAACACACCGAACAACAGCACAAGAGGTGTGAAAACAGACACGCAAGTAACACGAATAAAAGAGAGAGAGAGGAGGCGTATTCGCCACAGTGGGTTCATACTTGACCGCGACGCTTTGGTGGTATTTTTGACTCCGCTTTTCTCTGTTCGTCTTTGGAAGCGCGTCACTGTGCTCCCGTGGTTTCATCTCTCTCGCTCACTCTCTCTCGTTTTTTCCCCGTGTTCGCTGCCGTCTTCTTGTTCTCTCGAGATGACAGAATAAGAGCCAGCACTTGAGACGAAGAGCCGCTCGGCCAGGCCTGAAAGGTGTGGAAGCCAGCACACCGGAAGCGTATACACAAAAGCATTCGACAACACCAACGAAAAAAAAAAAAGAAACTCAACTATTTCCAAATCTTTCCTCTATACATATTTCTCTCTTTAACTCTTTTCTCTTGCTTTTTTTTTTCGTTGCTACGCAAAACTCATCAAGTACACCACGCGGAACTGAACTCATAAAAGAAAGGAAGAAAATACGACACAAAGACAAAGACGGCACAATCGCTCAAATTGAGAGCTTTGGGAGTGCTTCAGTTTCTTTTTTCTCTTCTCTTTCGAGAACATAAAGAAAGGGCACAAAAAAAAACATGCGATGCTTTCTTCGTCAACGTCAACCTGTGTCGCTGGGACAGGCTACTATTTCCAGCTCAATTGCATCTCGTCTTTGTTTCTCAGACAATGACTCTCACGCGTTCCGGTGTGCGAGGAGAGGTACTTCGCAGACATCTAGGAAAGCGAATGTCCATCAAGACAAGCGCAGCTTCAATGAGGCCTCTCACAGGAGGAGGACATCGACAAAAACGACGCACTCGGCTTCGTTCTCACACGCGCAAAACCCCTTCGGCGCGGAACAATCGTATCGGAGCGAGGGCAATCGAATGAACGATGATCGTGCGCGCGGAAGCAAAAGCGCACACAAACCTGTGCACGCAAACACAACGAAGACAACAACAACAACAACAATAGCTGCAACGTCCGCACAGGAAACAACGCAAACCGCCTTTCACGGTTACTTGAGAAGTCTAAATGATCCCTTCACCGCGGCGGCCTCGTCTTCTTTTGCTTCTTCTGAAGCTTTTGTCAACACAAACGCGGCGGCGGATCATCGCTCAGCACGTCACTCAGGCCCTTCGAATGGGGCGTTTGTGTCTCCACTTTCGGCATCGTCTCCTTACACGGGGTCCTCTGTTTCTCACACAACCCACACACACACACGCGATTGTGCAAACCGTGAGCACGCGGATGATGCTGGTGGGAGCTGCGATGCTTATGAGAACAATGAGGAAGCACACGATGACGCGTACATGGCACCACCGCAATCGAATCCATACACGAACCGCGCAGCACACGCGCAGCACAACACGAACAAGAGAACCGTTTCTGATCACGCGGAGGCATCACCACGCGACCGAGGCACACCAAAGCACGAGCACCAAACACTTGCATACCACGCATCACTGCACGCGCCGGCCTCGCTCTGGCGTCGTGCGCACGATGACAAGCGTGTGCATCAGCTCCGAGAGAACCAACAATCTATTCTGCACCGGCGCGCCACGTCGAGGTCTCTTCACGAGCTCACGCAGGCTCTCGGTGTGCTGCAGGAGGCGGAGATGACTTTGTTCCGTTTCGTGACAACAAAACGCGTGCCTCGACTCGCAGAACACACCCACACAGATGCACACAAGGAGGCAAACGAGAAAGAAGAGACGGAAGAGACCGCCTCCGCTGGTTCGTCTTCTTCCTTTAGGTTGCAGAGGACAGGGCTTGGTGAATCCCAAGAAGAGACGGCGCGGCGCTATCGTGTCGATGCGCTTCTCTTCGAACGCGTTGGCCAGATAAAAAACACACTGCGCCCGCTCCAAGCTCAGCACTTTCAAGCTGCTGCGGCTGCCGTGTCGTCATCATCATCGTCATCGTCAAAAACACCTTCGCGTCATCGTCAATCAAATGTGCTGCTCGAGTTCGTGGCTACCGTTGTGCGTCTCCTCACGTACCTTTCACACACATCGCAGCACGCCACAGCAGGGATGCTGGCCGAGTTGCCGACCCAGCTGTCTTTGTCAGGTCACAAACATGCTTCTTATGTCTTTTTACCAGGTTTGGTTCCTCCACAACACGTGGAAACATCTATTCGTAACTCGGATTGCCTCTTTGCGTTGCGTAGCGCGAGTCGCACCCTTGCGGAGCTGGACAATGACACCTTGAGTGCATGTATGGCGTTTGTCATTCAGCACGGCGTCCAACCCTCCTCCTCTTCTTCCTCTTCCCCGTCATCGTCGTCGGCATCGTCGTCGAAGCCATGGCTTCTTTTGCGATCTGCGGACGTCTTTATTATGCTCGACGCCGCGTTGAGTCTTCCAAGTGATGATGCGCTGCACGTGCCCGCCCTCGTGCCCGTCGCACCCACACCCACCTCGACCTCCACGCCCTTATCAGACTCTTCAGCACGTGCGATCGCGCTCTGGCAGCGTGTTGACGTGTCCTTGGAGGAATGGTGTGTCCATCGCTGGATTTACTTTCAAACACTCGTGGTGCGTCTGCTCGAATCCGAGCTGAGCCGCCAACGCGACGAAAGGAAGACAAGACAGGATACAGCAAGTCGCACTAGGAAGAAAGAAGAAAAAGAAGAAAACGTTGGTTCTTCTCCGCCGGGCATGCTCTCCACCGTTGTCCAGAAACTGCTTCCACCCTGGCTTCGGGCGCAGGCCCTGACACCTCAACAGTGGATTGCCGTGATTCGCACGTGCATGTCCGCGAACGAAGACCCTTCGAACTTGATGCTGCGTGCGACGACGACATCAACACGGCTGGGCTCGCGCGGCGGCGGCTCACGTGCGCCTCGACCAGATCGTCACGCTCTTCGCATTCCGTATGGCGTGGGAAAGACAATGACCAGTCTTTTGTTACAATACTTGAAAGAACGCTCAGAGTTGTGGAATGAGTTTCATGCGCGCGTCGACGAAACAGACTCGACGCCGATTCACTTGAACGATCTTCACGTCCGTGATATTGCCACGCTATGCTCAGCGGTGCTTTTTTTCGACGTTTTGACGACGGAGGCTCTTCACGTGCTCGTGCAAGCCGCGCCGAGGTGTGTTGACGCGGTGGGTCAGCTGCGTGGATGGGAAGTGAGTGATATGCTTCTCGCGTACGCCTCGCTGCGATTTTGCGGTGATGTGACCTTGCCCTCTTCGCCCTCGTCTCCTGTTAATTTTTACCTCGCCCTCGGCACACGCGCCGGCGAACTTGGCGATTCCCTTTCTGTTGAGGATACGACGCGTGTTCTGCGTGCGCTCGAGATGACGGGCATTGATCACGATACTCTCCGAAAGTCATTTGAGTCGAGTTTGCGCATGCGCGCCGTGACGCGAAGGCAGCACCTCGTGTGAGTAAAGAGATGAAAAGAAAACCCAGACCAAGGACACGCTTTTTTTTTCTCAGCTTTTTTATTATATTTCCACAGATTGATAATGAACACGGTAACGTCGTAAATACACAAGTAGCTGCAACACATAAACGAAAAACAACAACAAAAAAAACATCAACAGCTTCAAACAACAATGGCACGAGGGTTGGCACGAAATGACAAAACATGACGCAATACAACAGCTCATATATACTGCAAATTGGTGATAGACAGTTTTGCCCCTTCCCCTCTTTCTTTGTTTTCTTTTTCTTCTTCGCACAGAATATTTTCGACTCTCTTCTCGTTTTCTGTTTTCTATTTCTTTCTCATGTCACAACGCTATCTCTCTCTCTCTCTCCCCCTTTCTCACTCTGCCTGGCTTCAAACTACCCTTATGATCCACATCACGTATTCTCTACCCCCCCCCTAGTCTTCCTTTAGAAGCAAAAAAAAAAAAAATACACCCCCCAGAAGAAAAGATAATCTGCATTCAATACAGATAGTCCTTATTTTTCTTTGTGCTTCTTTTTGTCACACACCATGAGCAATCAAGGCGCCCTTCAGCAGCAGCAGCAGCAGCCACCACCGATGGAGGCGTATGGCTCAGACATGAGCTACCAGCAGCAGCCGATGAGTCCTGCAGATATCGCTTTTGGTATCGTTCTCCAGTTCGGCTTCGATCTCATTCAGCGCGCCATTGCCTCTCCGACCGATCGTCTCGTGCTCTTGTCGACCGTGGAGGGTGAGCTCAAGCAGCAAGGTCGCCTGCCCCCTGCGACGGGTTTTGGTGGTATCGTGCGCTTGGCGAAACGCATTTACCGCAAAGAAGGCTTCTCCGGCTTCTTCCGTGGTGTGCTGACAGATTCGATCTTGGCGTTCCCTACCATGTTTATTGATGGTCTCTCCACGAATCTTGTCTTTGCGGTGCTTCAGATGTGCCTTCCGACTCAAGTCGCGAACGCGCTCGGACCTGTTGAGGTGGCGTTGTTATCCATTGGTGCCACTTGGGCGGCGGTGATGGTGGCCAGCCCAATTAATGCCGTGCGCAAGACGATCTCGACGAACTACGTCGCTGATATTGTCGCCCCTGCAAAGGCCACGGAGGCGGATGTGGAGGCAGAACGCGCGGACGGCATCGATGGCGAGACGACCGCGGTGGTGCCGGAAGAAGGGTATCGCTACGGCAACGCGCAGGAGTGTGCCAAGACAATCTACAAGTACGGCGGCTGGCGCGCGTTTTACCGCGGCGCACTTGTTGATCCCCTCACGATGTGCGTCTATCGCGGACTGTACGCGGCGACGTCGATGGGCGTGCCTGCGTATTATCAAATTTACCACCCGTACGCGGTGGCACGCATTATGGCGGTTGCGGCGGACATCGTCACGCAACCTTTCGAGGTGATTTGCCGTCGTCTTACCTTGACAGCCTCTGCGGATGCCGATGAAGCTTTGGCGAATAACAGCATCAACAACAGCGACGACAAAAAGAACACGGAGGAGAGCGCACCGCATCGCTACCGGTATGATGGTGTTTTAGATTGTGTACAAACGGTGATGCGTGAAGAAGGCTGGCAGGCACTCTTCGCCGGTCTGCGCTGTCGTCTCTTGATGACGGCCGGCAGTATGCTGCTTCGTGCCGGCCTGAACGCGTTGAACGGTGGTGGCGATGATCAGGGAATGTAAGCGCCTCTTGTTTTTTTCGCGCGCGCGTGTGTGTGTGTGCGTTTTGTTCTTTGCTTGACGCTCTTTTTTCTTTCTTTCTTTCGCTGTTCCCCCCCCCCCCCACACACACGCACATGCACGCAGCTGTGTACTTGAATCGCTCCTTTCTTCCATTTTTTTTTAGTGTGTTCTCTCTTTTTGTGCCGGTGATTTTATCGTTCTATCCCTTAACCTGGATGACCCCTCCCCCTTTTTTTTTGTTGTTTCTTTTTCTTTTTCTTTTTGTTGTTGTTTCCTCTTTAATTCAAAAACACAAACAAAAAAAAAATACACAAAAAGCTAAGCGCCATCAACAGCACACTGCTGCCTACACGGACGCAATAACTCATCACAAATACGAACGTTGAACATGAAAGAAACAAAAAGCAAAAAGAAGATGGAAATAATAATAATAAGAAAAAAGCAAGCATACAAGAATAATAAAGAAAAGACGAAAACAGAGGAAATCATTTCGTAACAGGCATATCATTTTTGTATGCACTGTAGAGAAGTGAATGGTCTCGAAATGAAAAAAAGTCCCTTTTGCTTTTTTTTTTGCTCTTCTTCTTATGTTGGTTTTTGTCGCTGACACCTAGTTAGTTCTTTCTGTTTGTTTACATTTTTCTCTTTCTCACACACACACACAAAGAAACGCAGCTTTGATTAACAAATTCTATTTAAAAAAAAAAGCAACACAAATTTGTGTTTAAACAAAGAAGATGGCCCCGAGAAAGAGAAGGGTGCACGCGGAACAACACCACGTTATGCTTTGATACTTTTTTTCTTTGAATCACCACAACACAATGACCTTTGAGAAGCTCAAAGACCATTTTAGGACAACAATTGGAAATGTGCACACGTGTCGTTGCGCACACACCAAGAACAAACAAAACAACAACAGGCCTGAACCACGCTTGCAAGCGCTTACGAGTCTTATCATGCACTTTTCTCCACCTTCCTTCTTCTTTTTCTTCTTCTGCACCTCATTCATCTTCAGGATTGAATTGACGATCCTTTTTTTTTTGTGGTGCGACACACATTTAACTAGCTCTTCTTTCTCGGTGCAAAAAAAAAAAAAAAAAGACAGAAGAAAATAACAGCAACAGCAACATCAACAGGACCTCTTAGTTCTCTCTCTCTTCTCGTCACATCATGTCTGCAATCCCAACTTTTATTCGCAAAGATGGTCGGCAAACGAGTGAACTGCGCGGCAAGGAGTTGCGGCTCTCCGAACTGAATCAGTTCGATGGAAGCAGTTGGTACGCTCAAGGCCTCACCTCTGTCGCTGTTACCGTCCATGGCCCAACATTAGCGAAGCAGGAAAACTACCGTGAGTGCGATGTGGCTGTACGTGTCTTGAATGGATTCGAGTCGAACCCTGCTGCGGGTGGTGCTGACAGGCTAAGTCAAAAAGAACGACGACGTATTCAAACCAACGAGAGAGATGCGTACCAAATTGAGATGCTTGTAGAGAATTGCGTTCGCGCTATTTTCTTGCGAGAACGCTTCCCTCGCTGTGTGCTTGCGATCGATGTCATACTGTACCACGATGGCGGCAGTCTTGCGTCGGTTGTGGTGAACGCGGTGATGGCGGCCTTGCTGGATGCAGGCGTGCCGTGCCGCAGCACGATGGCCGCGGTCTCAATTGCTTTAATTGACTCCGCACTTGTCGCGAGCGACGTGGCGTCACCGACACCCGCCGCCACGGAGGCGAAAACGTCTTCGTCGTCGTCATCTTCGGCGGCGGCGGCGGCGGCGGCAGTGTCCTCGTCTTCGCACACGCAACGAGACTTTGTGCTAGATCCCACGGATGCCGAGGAGACGCTCTGTGTCGTGGAGCCGCCTGTTCAGCTCACGCAAGAATCCCGCGTTGGCGCCAAGCGTGACCGGAATGACTCGAACAGCGATGACGCCACAGGAACAGCCTCCACCACGCGTTCTGCCACGCTCGGCGGCGCCTCACTTTCTGCGCAGAAGGTATCTGTTCGACGCGAGACGGTGGCGTGTGGCACTTTTGTCGTTCTCAATCCGAACTCAGGTGGTGGTCTCTTGGCATCTCACGTACGCCGCACAGCCGCACGCACGGCGGTACATGTGAAGACGGGCGTCAAGGCGAGTACGTCGTCGTACGTTGCGCCGAACACGACGATGGAAGAGGTGGAAGAAATGGCGAAGCTGGCTGAACGCGCGGCGCCTTTTGTGTTTGACCTATTCCGGCAATGTAACGTTCCTCTATGAACATTCGTAGAGAGAGAGAGAGATACGAAGAAAAAGAAGCGAGAAGCACAAGCATATCAGAGCAAAAACTCCAAAAATGTGATTCCGTTTTCTTGTTCCTCCCTTTTTTTCCTTTTGCGATCCGGTATCTAACACGACTATATATATAAAGGGCCATCAAGCGAATTGGAAGGATAAAAGAGAAGCGAGAGAAGAAAAAAAAAAGAAGAGGAGCGAAACAAAGAGAAAATGCAATAACCACACGACTCAGTCAACATGAAAAAAAAAAAAGGCACATTTGGGTTGCGCGTCACCTTTGGCGTCTGGTGAGCTTCTCCTCTTCTTCTCTTTTTTTTTCTCTCTCTCCTTTTCTTTTTCCCTGATTTCCAATAAGAGAAATGTGCTGCTTAATGCGTAATCAAAGCTAAACGATAAACAGTAAACAAACAGACAAAAAAAAATAAACAATTATATTAGTTAAAACGAAAAGAACAGCATCTTACTGTTTTGCCGCGAAAAAAAAAAAAGAACAGCAACAACAACAGTGCTAAAAAATAATAATAGAAGAAGGCCACTGTGTATGTGAGTGCAGTTCGCCTACTCATTCGATGTACATGCTATTCTTTTGTGACGCATGGTTTTGTCGGTTTTTGCTATTTTTGCTGTTCTTATTGCCATGCCAACATCTCTCCCTTCTTTTTTGTTGCCTTTGTGGACAAACGTCGCGGTCTCCTCATTACTCTTAAATTTATGCGCTCCTCTGCCTAGAATCGCTCCATTTCTCGTTTCTCCCTTCTTCCTCTCTTCATTACCAGCGCCTTTGCATTCACTCGTATTTACACAAGTAGTTAACACCAAAACCGCCACACACACACATAAACACAAATACACAAATACAACGCAGGCGTGTACGTTCACAGCTTTCCATTTTTCTCCTCTTTAGTCAAATCGGTAACATACCAAGAACAGAAAAAAAGAAAAGAAAACAAACAAAGAAGCAAATCAAAATGTCATCTGCCGCCGTCGTGTCTGAGCAAACCACCGCACGCAAGACCACCGCCGTGCCGGACTCTGCTGCTGTTCTGGATATGGTTGAAGCGTACGCCTCTCCCAATAAGTCCGGTTCCAAACCATTCTCCACGACCTCTCTCGCCGCGCGTGAACTGATGCGAGAAGTCATCAAGGCGCGTCAGAATCATGAGCTGCGGATGAACAAGGAGAAGACAATGCGGAGCAAGACGCTCGCGCCCGCATCAGCAACGCCGGCAGATGAGGCCGCCACCGCCACCACCGCGGCCGACGCACCTTCGACGTCACGCGCAGCAGAACCGATGACGCTCGTCGTCGCCACAAGCGAGGAGGACATGGAGCTCGAAGAGGAGAGTGTTGTGCTGCTTCTCCGCGAAGCACGCGAATCGTACGAGCGTGCGGAGGAGCTCCTTGACCTTGGTCTTACCCAATGCGAGGACTGGCTCTCATTGCGCGATCGTTTCTACGACGCCGGCGCACTTTTTGCTGTCTCCGGTCGTCCGACGGAGTCTGCTCGATGCCTTCTCAGCGCCGCGTTCATCAATCGCGCTTTTGGTGACGAAGATGAGGCCATCACGACGTTGAACGTCTCCGCGGAGAGCCTCAAGGTAGAGCAGCCAGCGATGGCGGTGGAGGTGCTGGAGCGCTTGGTGGAGTGCTACGACCGCGTGAAGCTGCACTTTCAATCCGCGAAGTGCCTTCGTGACGCGGCGATGATCGTCGATGAGCGTCTTGAAGACCGCCCACGCGCCATTGCTCTTTTCACGCGCGCTGTCGACGCGTATGATCACAAGATGCCGACGGAAGGGAAAATGGTGGGTATGGAGCGTAGCCTCCGCGAGCCCTGCTTCGAGCGGTTGTGCTTCTTGCACATCGAGGAAGGTCACTACGATGTGGCGGAGAAGATGTTCATGGAGAAGGCGCGGCAACGACCTGCGTTTGCTCCCACGACGCGCTTCTACATGTGCGCTCTGCTTTGCATCTTTGCCCGTGGTGGCGCCGATGAAGATGCCTTCTTCGACTCTCTCTACATCGCCAAGAAAAGATTTGAAGCACTGCAGTACGAAGATCGCGGTTTGCAAAAGGGCAAGGAGCAGATCCTGCTCAAGGCTGTCATTGAAGCCTTCGAGAATAACTCGCTCAACCAGTTTGATTTAGCGTGGATGACGTACAAGAGCTACAAAACAACGATTCCAAGCGCGGCGATGAATGTAATTATGGCACAGATTCGTCAGAACCTCTACGATCACCTCGAGCGGTACAGTATTTAATGAACGAGGAGAGAGAGAGAAAAAAAACAAGCAAAGCAAAGCGAGATGAACCAGAGAGAGAGAGAGAGAGAGAGGAACAGAGCAGTGAAGGGGGAAAAGAACTAGCAAACCCATATAGAATCGAGCGTTTTTAACACAGAATCAAGCGAACAACGACAACCACAACAAGGTGTGTTAAGAAAGAACAACAACAACAGCAGCAACAACAACAACAACACACTTGAAAGAAAAAAAATGTATCCTGTCTGATTTGTGTTTTGCTGATGATATCGGAAACGGTGAAGAAATCACATCATCTTTTTTTTTCACTTGCTTTTCTCTCTCTCTCTCTCTTTTCTCTTTTTACTTTTGTATCTGAGGTCCTTTCGCTTATTTCCATTTGTGTTTGTGCTTGCGTGTGTGTGTGTGTCTGTGTGTTTCTAATGTGAATAACGCAGCGTAAAAAAAAAAATAAAATAAACACCACCAACACATATACATCTGAGGTGCAGCAAATTTTGCACTGTAGCGTATGTTTGTGTCGAAACCGTTCTTCGACAAACAAACAAACAACACCTGAAGAACAAAGGGGCAACATCGCCTTGCTCACAAAGAGTTGCTGTTTCCTTTTTTTTGTTGTTGTTGTTGCCAAATGTTTAGTATCTCTCGTTTGTTCTGATTGCTTGCGTTTTCTCTGTTTTTTATATATAGCTCCGTCTCCTTTTTGTAAATAGTTTTTTTTTCTCGCTCCTTTGTGATGATGTCTCCACACATGTACTTGATTATCTTCTCCTGTTTTCTCTGTCTATCTTTCCTTTTTTTTTTTCACTCTCTCCTCTCCCCCTTTTTTCCTTTTCAGAACAAAGGAACACGCACAGCAAATATGAAATACTGGAACGCCATTTTCTCTCTCTTTTCTTCTTCTTCTTTTTCTTCTTTTTTTTTCTTTGAGAACCAGCGTGCGAGCAAATAACACAGATTGATGGAGAAGTCGCGGTCTGCCGTTGAGGTGAGTATCTTCCACCTTTCAAGCACCGAGCGAATTACTTGCACACACAAAAAACCAACCACAATTTACAAAACAACAAAACTCACAACAACACTAACAACAACAACAATCGCTAAAGAAAGTGTGTCGAAGAAAAGCGATCTCTCGCTCCTTTATTATTATTATTACTCATGGGCTTCCGCGAGCACAGGAGACGTCATCTGTTTGAACGAAAGAAAATTCACCAATAGCCAGAACAGCACCGCGATGCGATGTGCGAGAGAGTGCTGTAGCTTCTGCTGCTCTTCGAATAATAATAATAGTATGTCTGCTTTGTTGTGGTGTCTCGATCTTGATTGGCCCACACCGCACACTGCCATCACAACTGTTTTCTCCCTTGTGTTTTTTTCTCTCTCCAATCCACTTCTTCACTTTCTCCTCTTTCTCATTGCATTTTCGTCTTTCATATTTTTTTTTTGTTGCACACTTCATTCTATGACGCCACGGCATTAAATGATATCAAACACTAGTAGCAGAAGGGACAGGGCAGACACACGCACACACACGGTTACAATTATTTGGCATTTTCGCCCTCATTTTGATACTAACGAAATAGAAAAAAAAAAGAAAGATAGAGAACAGAAGGGGGGAGGGGAGAGGAGTACTATGCCATCTACCTCTGCAACGCGCAGAGCTGGTGGCTCCCACACGCCTCCAGCTTCACCTCCACCGCCAGCAGCACTGACGAGACGACGCGGAGGTGGTCAAACCGATGGCGCGCCACTCTCGACTCCTTCTCCTTCATCCTCATCCTCATCCTTGTCATCCCCCTCGTTTCTGCGTACTGTACGCCGCTGCCTTGCGCCTGTGCGGCGTGCGAAAAGCAGTGTGCGTCGTACGCGGGCTTGCCTTCGAAGTGGTGGCGGTGATCTGCGTGCGCTGGCCCGCTGGCTTGCGGCAGCCTGCCTCGCCTCTGACGAGAAATTCGACTCGGAAGAGGAATTCTTCGACTTGGATGAACGCCACCTCCGCGTTGGTGTGAACAAAAGCCGCGCTCCGACCCGCGCGAGTCTCTTCGCACTCGATGTTGGTGCGCAATCTGCATCGCCTTCCGTGTGCGTACGTAGTTTTTCGTCTTTGTCACCTGTCTCTCAAGGGCGTGGACATCGCGATCGACGTACTCAACGTCAAGACACCACACTCGTACTCACACCGCCCCCCGATGATGACGATGAGGCCGAAGTCGCGCCCTCGTATGTCAGCAACACCGTCACCACGCCCACGACGAGCCTGCTCCATCGCGAAACGAGTCGATTTGCACTTCCACACAGCATCACCCAGCGCACCGAAGCCCGCTCGCTGTCGAAGCAGAAGAGAGAAATGTCGCTCGTGCTGACGCCGACCTCGACCCGAGCGGACACGGGAGCGACGTCGGTGTGGGTTCATGCTGAGACAGACGGGGAAGCCTTCTCGCACTCGAGCCGCTTCTCTGCCATGACCCCCGTTCCACACTTAGCGTCTGGTGAGGAGGCCGATGGTGTTGGTGTGTGTCTCTCCACATCAACACCGCCTCTGCTCTCCGCAAGACTTGAGAACCAGAACGTGCCTCTGAACACGCACTCGGCGGACGCCTCGTGGCGAGACAGTGCGGTGTGTGTCGTCAACGCACTTTTTGTGTCTCTCTCTGGCACCTCGCTTTCGTCCTCGACGCTGGCAAACGTGAAATGGTGGTTATCGCGTCGCAGCATTGCTCTGGCGGTGTGCGTGCTCGTGCTGATCCTCGGTGGCGTGCTCGCCTCTGTCGCGCACTTCAACTGCACTTACTTTCTACGCGGCCGGGTCTGTCATCGGCTGGGGCAGGGAAAGCATGTGCGTTACTACACAAAGAGCTCCACCTGTAGTGCGCGAGGTCAGCTCTCTGGCACGTCTTATCACGAGGTGTTATCTTTGAGACAACTCTCTGAACAGATGAACGCGGCCTACGACGCGTTCGACGAGATCGCGACGTGGCGTCGGCGCTACACGGATGCCCTGACGGCGCAGCAGCAGCAGCAGCGGCAACATCCGAAGCAGATGATGGTGGAAGATGAAAAGGAGGAAAAGACCGTGAGAGGGTATGAAGACGTTATGCGTGATGCCAGAAGGAGGGCGTGCCGAGCCCAACTCTCCTTGACGAACGCGTTCTCTTCGCGCGAGCTAGGCTGGACTGCCAGCCACAGCAGCACCACCAACACGCACACGCCAGCCTCCTCGTCCGCGGCGGAGAGTAAAAAAACAAAATCCAAAGTAAAAGACGTCAACAAAGCGAGAGGCGACGTGCCAACGCCAGCCAATCCCACCAAAGCAGGTGGTGCGATGGCAGGCGGCGTGAAGGCGAACATCAGCCACGGCAATCTCAGCAACTCGTCTCGCACGCAGGCAGCTCCACGATTGCCCGCATCGCGGCGGCATGCCCTCGCGTTGGAAGCGCGGGTCGCGGCTCTCTTGGAGTCGCGCCAGCGACTGTGGAATCTCAATACACCTTCAAATCTGTTCAGCACCAACAGCAAAAGCCACAACAACAACGAGAAGAACAGCAGCGACCTTCACGCTCGTCTCTCGCACACACCGTGGTTAACACGCTCTCCTCGCATTCGCTTTGCCTCCTTCACCAACATGATCTCTCCGACTGGCTGCACCCTCGTCGCGTCCGCCGCGCTCTCTGGTTTTCACCAAACCCTCCTCGGCTATGAGAAGGCGTACGGCCACGTTGACCGCCACATTCGTCAAATTGAGTGGATAGCGCAAGAAGGGCTTAACGATGACGATGTTGTGGTGTTGACGGACTCGGATGTGGCCTGGACGGGCGCGGACGTGGCGCCGTTTCTCGCCAAGTTCATCGCACTGTCCGCGGAGAGCGAGGCTGAGCTCGATGTCGCCAAGGTGCGTGCGTGGGAGGATTATGGTGAAGCGCTTGCACCTCTTGTCATGGCTGGCTTGCGACCCTCTGAGCTATTTCGTCGCACACGTTCTCCTTCTTCCTCAGCAGAACATGAGTCAAGTTCTGATGCCGACATGTGCGACAACACAATGCGCTCACGACGAACAGGCAAGACAGATGCTGACGTCAACAAAGACGACAACGACGACGACGACGAAAGAGACAAAAACGCCAATAAAAGGGAGGAGGCTATCACTCCGTGTGATACGGCAAGACACAACTGGGGCCGTCTTGTCCAAATGCCGCCAATCTTGTTCAACGCGGAGGCGTCGTGCCAACGCTCGCACGCCACAAAAGATGAAGCGTCATGTCAGTCTGAAGCGGATGTGCTCGAAATTATGATTGCCACGCGACGGAACCAGCCCAAATCATTCGACGATGATCTTCTTCCTTTTCTGCAACCGTGGTCTCGAGATGACGAGGAGGATCAGTCTGTGGAGCTGACGCGGGCCTCAGCGGACTTTTTGGCGCGTGCTGTGCCCGTTCTTCGTGGTGCTTTCTACGGCACAGATGTGGAGACGTGGCGAATGGCATCGGCAGCGAACACCAGCGCAACAACAACAACAACACAGAACACAAGAAAAACAGCAGAGGCAGCGGCTGGCGCCACACGCGATTTGCATCCACTTTCATTTGATATCTCTCCAGCTGCCAAGAGAGCGGCTCTCGCGTTGAGAAGAGCTTTCCCTCTTGCTACGGATGCGGAGAATGGTGTTGACGTGTCAGAAACAGCGACATCCGTGTGCGTACCCGTACCCCCTCGGTTCTGGGGTGTGGCGCAGGCAAAAGAAAGAGACGAAAAAGACGAAGAACTGCCAGATCAGACGAAAGAAGGGAATGCACATGAGCCGCGACGGCTGAGTGTATTTCGCTTTCTGGACGGCGCGACCCGTCTTGACCCAGACGCTACCCCACTCGCCGGCCATGGGTTTCGGCACTGTGAACAATATGAACAACAACAACAATTTGACGAGGAAAAGCAAGAAAAGAGCAGCCCTGATTCCCTTCACGAAGCGGTTTCATTTTGGCCATCGCGGCATGTGAAGAAGGACGCCGATGTCGCTGCGGTGGGCGAAGCCAGCGCGCTGCCACACACGGATCGAGACGTTCCACCCACACACGCATCATCGTCAGCATCATCTGCAAACACAACAGAAGAAGCGGAGACGAAAGAACGTGAAGACATATCTCTTGTGAAGGCTGCGATGTCTTCCACCCCCGATTCCAGTGGGTTGTCTTCAGAGATCTGTGCAGATGAGGAAAGTTGCGGCGCCGAGCGTGGCGACGAGACCGAAAGTGAGTTGCTGGTTTTGCCTCTGGTGACGTCGTCGCCAACCATGCCTGGCAGAACACGAGAAGCACTACACCACGCCGATCTCAATGAAACGCACCGCACCCAAGAACAAGAAACAGAAAAAGAAGAAAGTGCAGACCATGCAAAAGGGAAGATGACAACACCCGCTGCGCCGTTTTACAATCTTTCAGATTTGCTGTCTGCGATGACCTACAACACTACATCGAGTCCATCTGCACATTCTCGTGTGTCTACGACGGCGCCGTTCAAGCAGCTTTCTTCTTATTCTGACACCTCCGACGCGGCGATGGCATCCGCATCTTCGCCAACAACACCAACACCATCAACAACGACAGCGACGACGGCGAGCGAGGCGCACACCACACTTGAGCCTATGCCTTCTCCGCCTCTCACAAGCGGCGACGCCACTTCGAGTCGTGCCCCGCTGTCGTCTTCTGAGCGAACGCCGGCCGATGCGGACTATTACTTTGCCAACCTCGGTGGTGCTCTGAACCCGACGCGGCACCTCAACGCGGGCGGCCTCGTCGCACGTGTGTGGGCGTACAAGTGCTTGGTGCGTGGCATGCTGCGCTACACGCGTGAACATTTCCCCGCTGATGTGTCTGACAAGGAAGAAGAAGGAGAAGAAGGAGAAGGAGGAGAGGTGAGGGAGAGCGAGTTGGCGGCGTGGATTCATACGTACGGTGGACGAAGCGTGCCGCTCAGCGCGATCGCGCAGCGTGCACTTTATGGTGAGCCGAAGTCCAATGAATACCTGACGCGGCGCGGCGCTGGGATAAGCGAGGTGAAGAGCAACGCAGAGAAAACCGCCGCCACCACGAAAGATGCAAAAGCTACGGACTCGGTAAACGTGTCATCGAAGAAGCAGAAAAAGAAGAAGAGCCAACCAAAGCGAAGCGAGAAAGATCGAGCACAGCCAGACTCCACAGCACCTGTATCGCCTTCAGCTTCGTCGTCGTGCCGAGCAGATGAGCGCGGCTGGTACAATGATCAAGCGATCATCGCCTCCATGTACGTCTACGGACGTATCTGGGAAATCGAAGAAGATTTGTTGTTGGCCCCTCACACGTCGTCGTCCGCATCGACACGTCGGGAAATGCGCGAGAAGAACATGGCAAACGCGCATGATCTTCGTCCTCGTCGTCAGGATCCTTATGGTCTTCCACCGGGGCTAATCGGCATCGATCGAGCGAGTGAGTTCTTCTTTGTCACGGCGATGTCCAAGCGCGGCGAAGATTACGTCATCACAACAGAACTTCCAGCTCAACCTGAACACAAGAAGAAGAAGAGCACGAACGGAAACGAGCCACAACCGAAGAAGCACACTACCACCACCACGTCATCTCCGTCACCGCGTTTGACAACAGCCACCGTGGCTCAGCCGTCGGTGTGGGAGACGATGACACTTTCAGATTCGAACGTGTGCGGCTCATCGCGCTTCTTGTTGCGCCTTCAATGTTACGTGATGCGCTTCCTCACGGCACCGCTCGCGCTTGTGTGGCACACGGATGCGTCGGCCGCGGCAGAGTATCCGCAGAGACTCTTTCGCACAGAGACATCTGAATCCGCTGTAGCGGTTGTGGACGCGATGCGCAGGGCGGGAACAAATGCCGCCCTGTCAGCTGTCGATGCGCAAGGGAAGAACTGGGTCTGCCCGCTTTATTTACTTTCACACGCCGGGCATAGCGAAAACGCGCAAGATGGAAACTCTGCTAGCAGCCAACTGCCGTCCACAACGTGGACATCACTGCACGCGCGGCGTAAGAATGCGTTGGCTCTCTCACGCCCATTCGTGCCAACCTCGGCGGCAACGGCAACGACCACCTTGCGTGAGAAAGATGAACCCATTCAAGGCACTTTGTTTCGTGATTTGCTCACACGAACACTTTTCCCTTTTCGCTCCGCGCAGGACGATTCTCTCTACACGCCCGTTTTGGCACCTCACGGCATCGCTTGCGAGAGGCTGAACGAAGCTGGCAAGACAGCCGTGACGCTCTCCGGTGCAGTACACGACACCGACGTCAGGGGCCACGACGGAGATGAGCCTGTACGCTGCGATGAAAAAGGGAGCAAGAGCGAAACATGTCGAAAGAAAGAGAGCCAAAACCGCCACCACCACCAACAACAACAACAACAGCAGCACGCAGCTGAATTGCCTCGCACACAGCCGGGCACGACTCCAACGACTCATTCCTCTCTCGCCGCGGCGACGAAGTCTGTTTTCCGCACGCTCTGGCGCGCCACAGACACCACGACGACGACGACAACGAAAACGGTCTCTGCGAGAACAGAACAGGCAGGCTCCACCACCACCACCACCACGGCCATCACTCAAGATCAGCCGCGCAGCGTCGCGTACGTGTCTTACCCGCTTCTCGCACGACGCACAACGGCGCAAGATGCGCTTCGTGATGGACGATGGTCGACTCTTCATACTGCGCTGCAAGTCTCTGCCGCGTACCGTGATCTCCGACGAATGCTCTTGACCAGCCGACCTGAAAATGCGATGACGTCCTCATCAGCAGATGCCGCGACCCCCGCGCATCGCGCAACAGACAAGAAAGACAAAGCGAACAAACATACGAACGGTGCCTCTGAAGGGCACGGTGAGGCCACGCGTGAGGAGGAGAGACTCTTCCCATCGCTCCCCTTGACGGTATCTGACGCGGTTTACATGCAAACATTTCAACACGCTCGCCACGAGGGCACGAACGCGTCTCGGTTTTACATGTTCCCCGACGACGAAGCACATACACGTGCTTTTTTTTCGCGAGAAAATCGATGCTTCATGAACTTGGTCGCCGATCGCTGGTTTCTGTCGCACACAGAGGGGGTGAGCCGGCCTGAGACAACACCGAACACCGATCAAGACGCACGAACACGTGACTTTACCTCTCAGCTCACGTCTTGTCTTGCGAACTTGGCTCCTCTCTACGCTGCGCAACACACCTCAAGCACCACCAGAAACTCGGTGAACGTCTCCCCGGAATGGCGACGTGCGCTTCAGACGTACTGTGTGCTTCCTGTCCCGCCATTATCACTTCCGTTGAACGGGCGAGAGCCTGTCAAGCAGACAGCAACCACCACCAGCACTTCCTCTTCTTCTTCTTCTGCGTCTCTACACGCGCGCGGGTCTATTATAGATGAGATGACTCGGGAAATCGAAGCTGAAGCTTTGGCTCGCGACGCGTTGTACCGTGACCACGCTATTTCTGTTTCTCACTTTCCGCGACTGATTCACTTCGCTGGGGATTGGAAAGATATTCGCTATCGTGAACACCGACATGGCTTCTCGTGGTTTGTGACTGGTCGATACGACGCGAGGGCACGCGCGGCCAACGAAGCGGTGCTAGATAGCTTAGAGATGGAATGGATTGATGATGATACCGCGCACCTCTTCGCCTTCACGGAGCTGTGTGGCTCGCCGTACAGCTTAATCTGAGTGTGAGCCAAGGAGAGTACAACAGCACAAGAAGGAGATTTCATCACACACACACACACAACAACAACAACAACACAGCAACAACGCGGGGAAGTATGATCGTCGAACATCACTCTTATGAGAATACTGACGGGATGACTCAGTTCTGACTTCTTTCTTTCATTTTGCGAACTCTTTCATTTTTTTTCTCTGGACGTGTTTTCTCACAGTATGTTCAGATTGCACGAATGAAAGCAAAAAAAAAAAAATGTAGGTCAATGGGATTGAAACACTTTGACGATACAATCGGACACATACACAATGCCATGCACTACCTTGTGTCTCCTCTCTCCTCTCCTTTTCCGGTTTTATCTCTCTCTCTCACACACATTATTCTCTATGTTTTTTTTTTTTGGATATTTCATCGCCATCTGTGCTTTTGTTTTGGCCTCCGCGACCAAACCAAACATAATGCTCATATTGCTATTCCGAAAATTCACACAGCTCTGTGCTAGGTACTCCCACTGAGAGCACCAGATTACAACAATAACAACAACCAGAAAGAGCCCCAAAGCGTCTTGACTTGTGAGTAAGAAGAAAAAAAAACATGGAGAGCGAGTTTGAAAAAATGATGTTTGGTGGCGGTGAGAATGCCAACACGCATGCCACGCCGTCTTTTCTTGCTGATGACAGCGGCGACGTACCCGATTTTCTTCGGCCATCTGTGCCCTCTTCGAACGCGAACGCGACGGGAATGCCTGCCTTTTTAGACGGCCTTGGAGGAGGAGGTGGTGGCGCTGGCGCTGCTGCTGCTGCTGCCCCTGCCGCCACCGCAGGGGTGTCGTCTGTTGAATTCTTGGACATGGTCGGCGAGACCGGCTACCGCTGGCAGCTCGATCGTGAAAAGATTCTTGGCAAAGGTACCTTTGGCTGCGCTACGTTGTACAAAAATCGAAACGCCAATCCCGTCACGCACTCCGGCGTGCACCGGGTTGTCGTGAAAGACATCAATCTTCAAACCCTCAACAACCGCGAGGAGGAGATGGGGTCGCTTCGGACTGAAGTAGCCGTGCTTCGCCAGGTGCGTGGGCATCCTTCTTTGGTGCAGTTTCTCGATTACCACGATGGTAGCGGCGGGGCGCTGCTCGGGGCGGGTGGGCCGGCGACGAACAACGGTAGAACATCTCCGACGCCTGCCTCGGCGACACCGCTGATGGTGTACATTGTGCTTGAATTCTGCGGTGGTGGCGATCTTGGCAATGTGATTGAGAATGCCCAACAGCGAGGCCAAGCCCACGTCCCTGAAGACTACGTGGCGTCGATGCTCATTCAGCTCATGTGTGGTCTTCACCACTTGCATATGAATTGCCTTGTACTACATCGCGACGTGAAGCCCCAAAATGTGTTTCTTCTCGAAGACGGCATCACGGCTCGCCTCGGTGATTTTGGCATCGCCACCGTTGTCGGCCAGGTTGGTGCCAAGGCGAAGGACGCGTGCGGATCTCCGTTTTACATGGCGCCGGAGCTGTGTGAAGAGCGCGCGTACGATGGCGGGGCTGACGTGTGGTCGGCTGGTGTTCTGCTTTACGAATTGATGGCTCTCGAGCGGCCTTTCAACGCCAACACGATCGGCGCGCTGACGCAGCTCGTGGCGAAAGGTCGCTGCACGGCTCTGACGGACCGGCGCGAGCTGAACGTGTACTCGAAGGAGCTCAAGGAGCTCGTGCAGTCACTTCTCACCGTGAATGCTGCCGCACGGCCAACGGTGCGCCGCGTGCTGCGCTCGTCTTATGTGAAGCAGCACTTGCATACGGTGCCAGCGGCGGTGCTGAACACGCGTGCTTATCGACAAGTCTTTGGGGATGCCGAAGTGGACGCGGCACTGCCTCGTTGCCAACATGCGGGAACGCCCATGGATGCCATTGCCGTACCTGCGTCGCGCAAAGCGTCTCTTCCTCCTCCTCAACCGGACTACGAGGACGACTTCGAAGACTAAAAGGAGGAGGAAGAAAAAGAAGAAGAAGAAGAAAAAAAGAAAGGGAAGATGAGAAAGTGCAGCAACAAACGCGTAGGTGATATATCGCTAGAACGTAAGAGGGTCGATGGGTGCATGTGTACACAGACACATGCACATGGTACCTACGCCCCCCCTCCTCTCTACGCAGGTGCAGAACACACACACACGCACACACACGCACTCACAAACGTCTAAAGTGACAATGATGTTTATTACTTTATCACTCAGATAGATGGAGATGGCACACATGTGGAAAACAAACCGAAAGACGTGTGTGGCCACGGTGCTTCTCTTCTTGTTGCTACGCGTTTTTTTTTTTGCATTTTCCTATTTGTGAAGAAGAAGAAAAGAAGAGAAAGGGAGTCATCGGACTGCTGCCCTTTCTCTCTTTTGTTTCCTGTTCATTGTTTTGTTTTAAATCACAACATTTTACCCTCCCCCCCCCCCCACACCACAGCTCACACACGCAGCCAAGGCAACTCTTTTCTTCCGAGCAAGTCTTATTCGCTGTGTTTCTCACTCCACAGTCGTAGCTGTTTGTCCCTCGCCCTCCCCCCCTCCCCTCTCTGAACCACAGCAATGCTACTTGACACGGCAAAAAGAAGAGAGAAAGAGAAAGAATGAGACGTGATGGGAACAGTGTAAGAACAAGCGAGAGAGAGAGCGTCTAACTATCCGCACCAAAAACGCAAGAGCAGGTAAACCTGCCCAGCTCAATTTTTATTTCCTCTGTTTGCTCTTTCACACACTTGACACATTCTTTTCTCTCTCTCTCCACTCCCCCCTGCTGCTTTCATCTCTCTAATCCCCCTTTTTTTTGTTCATCAGAAACGAATACACCGAACAGTGCGGTGAAGAGAACAGTACCATTATCATAAAAACAACAACAACCGAAAGATGAAACTTGAACTCCGTGAGTTTGTCGACGCGGTGAAGACAATGCATAGCCGCAGTGGTGTCCGCCGCACGCGCTTGATGATTAAGCTGCGTCCCTTTCACACAAAGAAGACATTTGTGATGAAGGCAACAGATGGCCACACCACGGTGACCACGCGTGTAGCGCATCAAGGACAACTTAAGATGGTGGAGAACCTGGTGAGTGCATTTGTGACGAGATGCACGGCCGCTTCTCTGCACGCCAGCACAGTGGCAGCCGCGACGACGGGAACGGAGTCCTCTGCGGCCAACGCGTCAGGCAGCGCACAGAATCAATCCGAGAAGTCCTCGGCGGCGGCGCCACGCACGGCGGCGCAAACGAGTGCGAAGAAAAGTGGCGGCGGTAATACGAGCGGCGGCGGCAACAACAACAACAAGGGTGGCGGCAAAAAGAAGGGAAAGAAGTGATACGTCCCTCACAGCAACAAACAGAAACAAAAACAAAAACAAAGAAAGAGCTGAAGAGAGCTGAGAGAGGAAAAAAGAAAAAGTCACGCTCAGAAGAAGAAGAGCGCTTCCCGTTCAGCTTGCCGTTCAGCTTTCCGTGTCTGTTGCTGCGAGATCAGCTTTGCTTTGATTGTCTCACCAAGGGTGTCGGACAAACGCGTGTGGGTGCTGTCCATCTGCTGTTGCTGTTGTTGTTGTTCCCATTTTGGGTTTCGTCTGTTTTGTTTTTCCAGATGCTTTTCTGTTTATTTCTATTGATGAGATTGACTTCTGGAAGACCCGTTTAAGCAGCAAAACAAGAAAGGAAAAGATACTCTCTCCCTCCAAACCGTCAAAGGGCACGAGCGCATCTCATTGCAGGAGGGCAAATGATTCGAAAAGAAGCACATTGTGCGTTCATCCTTCGTTCTAAACACACAGACTCACTTTGCCGGCCAGCATTTTCACCTCTTCCTCCCTTTTTTTTTTGCCTTCGTGTGTTGGCTTACGTCACACACACACACACACGCTCGTGACAATGCTGAGTTCATCGGAAGCTCGTTGTTGCCCTTTCTCGTCCTCTCTGTGTCTCTCCACACGGCTGCGACAAAAGGAGAGAGTGAGAGAGGGACAGACAAAAGGAAAGAACATGCGACACAACACGGCAGCACAGAGTTTTCTTATCAAACACACTTACTCTCTCTCCCTTCGTCTTCTCTTTTTCTGTGTGTATCAGTGTCCACACACAACAACAACAACAACAACCAGGGAATTCCACAGCAACAGCAACAAAAGAACACGCATGGCGTCCTCGTCCTCGGCAGAACCAGCGAGCAACTTACCCTCCGTCAAGCACAAACTCGTGCTTCTCGGCGACCAATCTGTTGGCAAAACAAGCATAATCACTCGATTCATGTATGACACCTTTGATGATCAGTACCAGGCCACCATCGGCATCGACTTCTTCACCAAAAACATGTACCTCGATGACCACATCGTACGTCTCCACTTGTGGGATACGGCGGGGCAAGAGCGCTTTCGTTCGCTCATACCGAGCTACATCCGCAACAGCGCGGCGGCGGTTGTTGTGTACGACGTCACATCACGCGCCTCGTTCTTGAGCGCTTTTTCTTGGGTGGACGAGGTCCGGGCGGAGAGAGGCGAAGACGTTGTGGTGATGCTTGTCGGCAACAAGTGTGACTTGGCGAGCGGCGGTGGCACGTCGACAGGCTCCTCAGGCAAACCCGCACAGCGCGAAGTGAGTTCGGAAGAGGCGAAGAAGAAGGCAGAGGAGCACAACATACTCTGCATGGAGGTGAGCGCGAAGAATGGAACGAACATCAAGGCTCTCTTCCGCGCCGTCGCGCAGGCCCTGCCTGGCCCTGCCCTCACTGAGGAGGACACACACGGGCCTGTCGGTGCGGCTGCTTCGGCTGGTGGTGAGACAGGACCCGTGCAGTTTGGTGCGCGTCGAGATCCATTCCTGATCACGCCGACGACGTCGACGTCGTCGGCAAATGGCGGCAGCGGCAGCGGTGCGGGAGGTGGTGGTAGTAGCAGCACTGGTGCGCAAAATAGTCCGAGCACCGGTGGCGGATGCTGCTAAACACACGCGTGCTAGTGTGCGAACGTCCCTTCTTGACATCAAATACGATGACACACACACAACACGCAGCCGAGCAAGCTCAAAACAACAACAGCAACAAAAGCGCAAGAAAGAGGGTGAGAGAAGACATCTTTCCCTGAACTGTTTCTTCACCGCGTGCGGCTGATTTGCTTACATGGACCTTCGTCTGTTTGGTTTATTATTACGTTTATTTTCGCTTGCGTCTTGACAATGGAGAGAGAGAGACATTTTAGAAACTACAAACAATCTGCCCACCTCCACTGAACAACCACAGCCACAACAAACAGCACTACAAGGGCAACCTCCCTTCAATGCGGGTGCGTTGATGTAGAGACAACGCAATATGCAGACCTGTGAAAGAAGGAGAGGTGATGTCCAGGCATACGCCCAAAAGCAGTTGTACGCTTTGCGTTGGCGTTGTTGTCGCACAAAAAACAAAGCATCCGAAAAACTATCGAGAGAGAGAGAGAGAAGAACAAAGAAGAGGTGTATTCGCTTCTGTTCCCCTCCCTCCGAGCGCGCTGTGTCTCTCTCTCCGTGATGGTGCGTCTTCTTTCGCCTTTCATTTGCTGCGCGTGAGGGCATCCAAACACACACACACTTCCCCTTCTCTTCATCTTCTGTGCCTCATCACTGTCCCTTCTCAATCCCTTTCCTTCTGCCTACTTGGGCATTCACAGTATCCAGCACAACCATCTTTAAAAAAAAAAACCCTTGAAGACATACCTCTTCACACACACACACACACACACACACACACTACAGAATGAGCACCGTTCGCTTCCAACACATCCGCAGCGCGACTGGCGTGCTTGAGTATGGCGATCGCAAGTTTCTCATCGACCCTGTCCTCGCCAAGAAAGGTGCGTACCCGGGCTTCCCGAACAGCCTGAACTCACACCTGCGCAACCCTCTCGTGGAGCTGCCGGTGACGGTGGAGGCGCTGCTTGATGTGGACATCATCATCAGCACCCACCTTCACACAGACCACTGGGATGACGCCGCCGATGAACTCGTCCCCAAGGACAAGTGCATTCTGACCCAGAACGACGAGGATGCCGCGCAGCTGCGCAGCCGTGGCTTCACGAACGTGAAGGCCATCAACGCAGAGATGTCCCTCGGTGACATCACCATCACCGCCACGCCGTGCCAACACGGTTCAGATGCCCTGTACGCCGTGCCTCAGATGGCGGAGGCCCTCGGCAAGGTCAGCGGGTACTTCTTCCACGACAAGAAGGGCTCCAAGACCATTCTCTTCGCCGCCGACACCATCTACTTCCCTGCCCTGGAGAAGAAAATGGTGGAGCTGCAGCCGGACGTCATTGTGATCAACGCTGGCGATGCACAGCTCGACGGATTTGGCAGCATCCTCATGGGACGTGATGATATTGGGAAAGTGCACGCTGTTCTGCCCAACGCACTCATCGTGCCTGTGCACTTGGAGGCCATCAACCACTGCCCTGTGACACGAAAGGAGGTGCGCGAGTTTGCGCGTGATCAGGGCATCGAAGACAAGGTGCGTGTCCTCGAAGACGGCGAGGTGCTCGTCCTGTGAGACACACATGCCTGTCTGTCTGTCCACCCCCTCCCCCCCCTCTCTTCCCCCCCCCCTTTGTGCTATACCCTCAAGTGATAGAGAGGGAGGGAGGGAGGCGCGGCGCGTCCTTCTTTTCTTTCTTCAATGTTTTGGCCAACATGCCGAAACCTTATTGACTTAGTTTTGCTTGCACGCTATGTCTCGCTCTCTCTCTGTGTGTGCACTCACTCTGACAACCGGTGGGCATGCGTGCCTCTTTTTTTTTCTTCCTTTTTTTTTTACGTAATTATTTTACATTATTATTATTATTGTTAACACCTTCGGCTGTGGCTCTTCGCTGCTTGGCGCGGCACTGCCCTGCTTTGCAGGGACGGATGTGCACACATTTGTGATGCTCGCTTCGCCTTTCCTGCTCATCTTGAATGTGCCTCAGCTCCAGCGTGAAAAAAAAAATATACTCGCAAGGGAAATCTTTTTTTCCCCTTCTTTTCCCCGTAATCTTCGCATTCTTCTTCGTTTTTTTTTCTTGTTCAGTCTCTCGTGCTTGTAGAGCTGTGACTGTGTGAGCAGAAGATGACAGTAAAACCCTGAAAAGCAAAAAACAGAGAGCCCCTCTCCCCTTCGCTCTTTTCCCCCACAAGCACACACACACACACACACACACACACAAAGATACAGAAAGATATGACAGGTACAGCAACGCGTGCAATGATTCCCATTGTGAGGTGTCGAGGCAGTCCGACTGACACACGGTGTCTCTCTCTCCCTCTTTCTTCCTGTCTTTCGTCCTCCCCTCCTTCTTGAGCACCTCTCTTCTCCTGCCCTGCTTGTTTCTTTGGTCTGTTCTGAACGCTCGACTCTTTTTTTTTTTTTTTTTTGGTGCGCCGGGTGAACAACCACGCCGTCTGCACGAAGAAACAACAGCAAGGTCAACACGCGAGCAGACGACGTGTAGATCCCCCCCCCCCCCAACCAACCCTGACTTTCCCAGCAACGCCAAGCAAAATGACGAGTAAGCATGCCGAGGCGGCTCAAGCCGCGGCCAACGTGCTACAACACCCCGCCTCCGCGCCAGACCCGTTCATGCGCCAAGGCACCGCCACGAGCCGTTTCTTCAAGCGCTACCGCATGCTGCCGTTTCCTGCGCGTATGTTTGGCATCTTCCTCCTGGGGTTCTCGCTTGGCATGGTGATTGAGGTGTTCGCGTGCAAAACACACCTGTACGAGAGTGTGATGTCCAAGAAGGATGTACGCCGCCACGAGTTTGACGAGTTCGTCGTTGATCTTCGCCACAACGTGGAGCGCTGGCAGCGCGAGGACAGCCAGAAGAAGTGAGTCGATAGAATGGGGAGCTGAGAAGAAAGAAAAAAAACGCACACACGCAGAGAGAGAAAAAAGAAAGGAGCGCGAGGGGAAAAAAAAAAGAGTGGAGACTGTACGCGGGAGGCCTCACAGCAAGGGGACGAAGTACCTTGCTTTGCTCTTTTCTGTTTTGTTGTTGCGTGGCCGATGTGCGCATGCGGGTGCGTGCTGTTGTTGTTGCCCTAGGCGTCGCCGTTGGGCGTCTGTCGTCTGTTCAGATGAAAAAGCATCAAACCAAAAGTGAAAAAAGAAAGAAAGAAAGAAGGAAGGACATGATGGCGTTCAGATTCAGGGCCACGCAGCGTCCAAGGCTACCGCCGCCTTTCTCCCCCGCCGCGCTGGCAAGCGCACGCCCCACGCATGCAGGGCCAGCCCCCCCCCCCCCTTCTCCCCTTCCGCCACCGCCTAGGCTTCCTTGCCTTCGCGCCGCCCTTGCCACCTCATCTTCTCCCCGCCCCCCCCCCCCCTCGCCTTGGTTCTCGTTTTCCTGCTGCCTCTCCTCGCCGTTTTGGCTGTTGTGGCGCGTGGGGCCCTGCCGCAGCCCGCCAGGGGCCCGCGCCGGGGCCGTCCCTGCGCCCCCACGGACCCCCCACCGGCGCCCCCCCCCTCTGCCCAGGCGGCACCGCCCCCCCCCCCCTCTGCCCAGGCGGCACCGCCCCACGCCCCCTCCCGCCACCGGCAACCCCCCTCCCCCTTAACACCGCCACCAACACAATCCCCACATGCCTCCCCCCCTTTTCGTGCCAAAGTCTTTCTTTCTTCAAATGCGACCACGCACGAAGCGAGCGAAGCGATCCACAGTATTGTGGATTGCTGCACTTCTTTTCGTTGTTCTTGTAGTCTTTTTTGTCGTTTGGGGCACGGCCAACCGAAATGACGCGCAAACTACCACGTCGTTGACACCAGCACTGGATCGTCCACCCGCTGAAAGCAAGGTCTCCCTTGCTCCGCTGCTAAAAAAGGTGCGCTTGTTCATGTTCATTCATAATATATCGATGAACCAGTCCTTGCCAGAGCCCGCTGTTGACGCTATCTCTTCGTCAGAGACGACCAAGTATGTGAGACAGTGCGTCACCAACCCAGATGCCACCCCTGAGAGTGTGCTCATGTATCACTTCAACGCCAGCGCGGAAGGTGAGCTCGCTACATTTAACGCGGAGGCCGAACGTGAATTGCTGGACGACGGTTACGCAGAGCACGTCACGCGCTCGGAAAAGTTCTGGGATCCCATGCACAGTATACGCCGTGGGTACGGCACCGAAGGCTCAATTTTCGTGGCCATTCCGTTTGCTGCAGCAGCGCAGGAGGTGTACGAGGTCCCACAACACCCGCCCACATCTATTCCTACCGCAGAGAGTGAATACGTTCATGCCAAATGTGCCAGCACTGTTCGCAGTGTGTTTACCAATGCTCGGTGGCCGATTGGTGTGTCTGTGGCGACGCCTCAGCTGATGTTCACACGGCTTATCGATGGCGGCGCAAACCGTACAGTGGAACGTATCATTCACTGCCGTCCACCGGAGTTTGGCTCCCCGTCTGAGGAGGAAAACTACGGGTTCTCTTTCAAGGACAATATGCGGTCTCGCAGTGTCGTTATTCCGCTACCATCAGGACGCCCCGCTACAGACACCGACATTTCGCAGAGCAGCATGCACTTCAGTCCATCGCACTCAATGCGTTTTGCGCTCATGCAACTGTACCGCGGTGAGTCGTATGTGCTGTTCACAAATCCGGGAATCGTTCTCACACCAGGATGGGATTGGTCGACAAAGTTGATGTATTTGCAGCTCCCTGACCGAGGGCGTGCCGTTCTCACAAATCGTGGCACAAACATGGCACAGGCCCTCGTCGAGACGTACCTCGCAGTCTTGGAAAACCCCGACAACGGTGATGCTGGCGTGCCCGTCAACGCAAAGGTCGCATCAACAGCACTGACCCAACTCAAGACAGTTGTTGACAGCGACATTTTCACACTGACGCGCATGGTGATACCTACGTGGCTATACACACACCTCGAAAAGGTCACAGGCGCCGATGTGGCTGATCCCAATGCGGAATCGACACTCCCTTCTTCGTTATCTGGCATGGTTACGGCGTTGCGTGCGCTTGTCTCAACGGTGGGAGCTCATACGGACGACAGCGGTGTTGCTCTGTTCACGATGACCCAACCCAGCTTGTCACCTGGCTGGGTCTTGGAAGTGGTGGGGCGCCAAAGTGTGTTTCCCAACACACTGCCCGAAGTCTGCGCCGCCAGCAGCGAAGCGGAGTGGCTCGTCGGTGACCGCGACATCCACAAGGCGCGGCTGGAGTGTGCGTGGCTGCTGAACCATCAGGCACAGTTCCGTCGGGTACTCTCCAACCGACTGGGGGAGTGGGCATTCACGAACGTTGCGGCTGCGTCAACACCACAGCATGGACACACTGACGCCACCGAGCTGGTCGGGATTTGGACGTCGGCAGTCGGCCGGCAAAGCCACAGCCTGCGTGATATGCGGTACATGCGTCCTGCTCAGAAGCCGTCAACGATGCCGATTGCGACCGAGATGTGGACTGTCCGCCAAAGCCATCAGGGCAGCACAGCGAACGGATTCCCGTACATCGCAGAGCTGACTGGCTCCACGGATTTCCTCTTCACGCGCGCTGAGGCTTTCGTGGAATACAAGGCCGAAGATATGCTGCGGTTTGATCCCAATCGCTCTGAGCCGCCCGCAGCTGCCGTCAAACTCGATCCGTTTCTTGGGTTGGTTTCCCGCAACGAGGAGGACTTTTTTTTGAGCGCGAAGCTGTGGACCAACGGCTGGAACTTGTTTGCACCAACTGAAGCCATCGCCTTTGCTGTGGAGCTCAATGCCGACAACAGCGATTCTGTGAGGGCATCCACTGCAAACGAGCACCCAGACGGACAGAAGAAATGGGGAACCACGCCGAACTTCATGCAGGAGCTCCGCGACCGCACCGTGACCCGATGGCGCCGTTTCTTCACATGTGTGCCTGACACGAGCTCAAGTTGTGTGGACGATTTGGACGGAGCTGCGTTTGCCGCAGGAACTGCGCGAAGTATCAGTGATTATCTAAAATGGACTGCCGTGACTGTAAATTGATGATAAGGTGTATTTTTCAAGCGCTCTTAGACATTTGTTGCTGTTTCTGAGCTCATCTTTCCTCTTTTTCTGTGACGTACACTTCCCGTTTTCCTTTTGGCCCTCTTTTGACCTACAAGCTGTTTTTGCTTTGTGCCGTGCGCCACAGCTGTGTCTTTGCTCTACCCCGGTGGGTGCACAATGGTGCCTCATCTTGGCATGTATGACACTGACTCATCGCTATCAAATTTGCCATTGAAACGTTGTCTTTGAACGTCGACTTAGCTCAGCCGCTCACGCTTTTGCTTTTTGACTGTTCTGCCTCTTTTCCTATCTTCGTGGCTATGTCGGTCTCGGACCAAAAAAAAAAAAACTGTAACAGCACCACATCACCGACAGGGTCTGCATTTTCTCTGTCTCTCTTTCTCTCCCCTTTGCTCTCCTTTGCTCTACTTTGATTGCGACGTATCAATCGCCTTCTTTCCTGTCACTCAATGCAGCACAATTGTGCCACTTATCTTAGTTCGTACAAAAACGTGGTCTATTTTTAAGTTTGACCACCACCTCTTGCTTTGTCTCACAGGATGGATGGCATTGTTCGCGACCCGCCCAATCCGCACCAACGAAAGGTGACAGTAGGCGAACCTGGAAGTGGCCGTGGTGCTGGTAGTACAACAACCGTGCCTATCACGCCACATCAACACAGTGAAGCAAATGCAGCACCACGTACCCGTGCTCACACAAAAGGATGGCTACGCACTATTTTTTGCCGGAAACGCAAAGGCGCTGATGACCGCATTGATGAAGATGAGGCTATGTACCACGAGCCGATGTGGAGGCGTGCAATGCTGGCTTGTTTGTGTTGCTCAAACGTTTGTCTTTGTTTTGTGGTCGTTCTGCTTTTGATTGCCACGACGCTTTTGGGGTTGTATTCGCACAATGTTGATCAAGTAAGTGTTCGCGACCGCCGTGAGCTGGGCAATGCATTCGGAAAGAAGACCGCCATGACGATGGAACCGCCAGCGCTGAGTATCTTTGACAGCGCGCAATTTGAAGGATCTGCTGAAGAGCTGCTCGAGCTGAAACTGCTTCTCGGAACAATCGGAGCACAGGCAGGGCACGTCGGTGCCGCACAGCTCACAGTCTTTTTGCAAGACGTGACACTTGACGCGCCCATGACTGAGGATCGTCGTGTGTCGCCCGTTGCCCTCCATGTCCTTGGGTATCATCGACTCACTGGTCGAGAAGCCCCTGAAGCCGAGGTGCGCCACCCGACAGACGACGTTGCGCTGCTGCAATGGCGGCACGCGCTGAGCACGTCTGCTGTCGACGAGGACGATGGTGGCGGCGCAGAGAGGCTGAGTGCTGTGAAGCTGCGCCTGTACGGCGCCTCCTCTGTGCTGAACCGCCGCTTCTACCACGGCGTGCGACGGCTGGAGCGCGCTGCGCCGTACGCGTCTGCGTCTGCGTGGTCGACGAAGGGCTGGTACGACGCTGTGGCTGGCGCTGCGATGTGGGGCGTGTACGGCGACGCGGGTGCCGTGGATGCTGATGCGCTATCGCGCGTGAACAGCGTGCGTCTGCGTGTGGATGACCTGAGCAAGGCGGCTGTGGCCGAGCTGGAGTCGTATGAGCAGCACGCTGACGTGCTGCCGCCGTGGCGCTCTGCGCGTGCGGACGTGCCGAGCGTGTTCGTGAGCCTCGCGAGCTACCGCGATGTGCAGTGCGCGCCGACGCTGCTTGATCTGTTCCGGAAAGCGAAGAACCCGCACCGTGTGTACGTTGGCCTTGCCGAGCAGAACCGCGCGGGTGATGTGCCGTGCGTGTCGGCCGTGGAGCTGCACGAGGCGTCGCCGTGTGTGAGCCCCGCTGACGTGTCGGATGCCTCGGCCGAGCGTAACGAGCGTGCGCTGCGTGCTGTGTACGGCGATGCCCTGCGCGGTGAGCGCGATGCCGTCCGAGATGCGCGTCGCGGCGTGTGCTTCTACGCCGAGCACGTGCGTCTGCGCACGATCTCCGCCGACGTGGCGAAGGGCCCGACGTATGGCCGCTACATGGCGATGCTGCTCTACCGTGGCGAGTCCTTCACGCTTGTGCTGGACTCCCACAACCGCTTCACGCCGTTCTGGGACAGCCTGGTGACGCACCAGCACTAT
>JASANS010002425.1:41384-103786 GCA_030849605.1 Wallacemonas sp. 195SL | reverse complement strand
GCGTCCTCCTGGGCTGAGGGTGCGACCCCGGCTGGCACACGTGCCTGGCAGATGGCCTTTTGCCGTCTCCGCTCCATTCGCCTTCGTTTGACCTGCACCACAGCATCTTCCGCGTCGCGTTCAACTTGGGCGAGCGTCTCTGACGGTAGCAGAGCGAGCAGGGCATCTGTGTCCGCTGCTCCGGTCTCGCCGTGCCAGCCACCCGTGGCACAAGGATACAGGCACCACACCAGCACAACCGACCGGCCGAGACGGTGCACAAAGAACGGTGCTGTCGTCACCACGCCAATTTTGTCGACGCTCAAGACGGAGCCGAGGCCCTGCAGCCTTACCCATCGCAGCCGCACGAAAAGACACCCAGGCTGCGCATGAGACGGCTCGAGGCGCCTGTCTGCCCGGTCCGCGCCAACGACCAGGCGTGTGGCACCGTTCTGCGGCGTGCCGTAGGTGGTCACAGCACGCCTCAGCGTCAGGGCACCGTGTCTGGGCACGCGTGTGCTTTTGAGTGGCGCGGAGGGGTGGAAGTCGTGCGGGAAGGACGGACGGCCGAGAAGGTGCCGCAGTGTGCAGCGGTCATCACTGCCGATAAGCTGCACACGCATGCGATGGGATCGGGCAGTCACGGGGGCCACGCACTGGAGGTGCCGGATGCCAAGCAAAGAGCCCAAAAAGAGCCGAGCCGTGCGGAACAGATCCCGGCGCGCCTGCCAACTCGCACGCGGGGAGGGGGCCGCTGCGGTGACTGTGCGCCGCGCCATACCGTCGGCTGAACCGCGCGTAGCTGCCCTTGTGTGATGTTGAACAAGTATAACGGTGCATGCCGCTGGGCCACGCGGCTGCGTGCTGCTCCATGCAGGGCACAGAAACAGATCATACTGTCTCCACGACCCCCTCTTGCTGCCTTCTGCGGGTGCTGTCTGTCGGGAGTGCGTGGCGCCACGCGAGGCGCTGGGACGAGGCTTCCGCCGTCGTGTGCAGCGCGTCAGGGCATCCGGCAAGAGTCGCCGCAACACCGTGTTGGACTCTGACGTAGCTGTCGGCGCCCACCACTCCCACGCACAGGCAAACTGATCTACCGCGCCACACGGCGTCCACAGCGACACGAGACGAGCCTGGAATGAACCAGCCGATCGGTGAAAACTGTCTGGAAAGCGCACAGGCGCGGCAGCCAAGAGGTAGAAGCTGTGTGACTGATGTCTGGCGCACACCACAAGCGTCACAGGAACGACACGACCTCGCAGGGCACTGCGCATGTGACCGTGCAGGGCGATCGTTGTGCGGTGTGCTACGTGTGCCGGTGTGCCTACCTCGTACGATTGGCTAGACCAGTGTGCTGCTGCCTGGTACGTGGCGTCGGTGCCCTCTGGTACAAGCCCGAGCACAGCTGCCATGTCCTGCAACGCAGTGCCGCCTGTTGCGGCCACGGCGTCTGTCTGCGCGTGGCGTGGTTGAACGCTGTACACGCATGACTGGGACGTGTCCGCGACCAAGTAGGCCGGTGGGGCGCGCTGCGCGGGGACTCGTCCGACGCGCTTGACAGACCTGCCCGCCAGCGCGCTCCACCTTTGGAGCATTCGGTGCCGCTTTCGGCAGCTGGTGTAAGCAACGGCCACGCGCACCTTGTCCGGAGTGGCAGGGTCCGTTGTGGTGTTGTGTGTGGCGGTGTCAGGCGGCAGCGTCACACGCTGGGCACGCATGTGGAAGCGTGGTGCAAGGCGCGCGTGAGACGGCAGCCATGTCAGCGTCGGTCGCGTATTGTGAGGAGTGCGTGAGGCCCGTGCCCGGAAGCAGGCACAGAGACGTACTTGCTTCCCCTTGCGCAGCGTGGCTTGTCGACGACAACGACGCTGCATCGCAAGAGGGCGTCGCCGCTGCCAGAGACGATTTCGCCGTTTTAGTAAAAGCGCCCATTGGTTCTCCGGCAGCACACGGCGGTGGTACTGCTTCACGCGAATTCGGGTGAGGTGCTTCTCCAGTTTGTGCTGCTGTGGCGCGTCCGTGTCTCTCGTGTCGATGCCGCGGAAGACATGCAGCTTCGCAGCTGCACGTGCATCGGAGGTATCGCGGTCGTAGCCGCGCGCACGTGCTTTCTTCGCCCGCTGTCGTGCGATGGGCACGACGCGACTCACTGGTATATTATCCGAGGCTGGTCGGCGATAGCGAGGTGCCCGCCAGGTGCCGCGTGTCCGATTGTCACTGCCCACGTCATCGCGTGGAGTGTCGAGGGTCGGTGTGTGCCCTTTGCGAGATCCGCTCGTGGAGAGACTCGGCGAGCGGAAGAGAGTGGTGGAAAACGCCGCGACATCTGCAGCACGAGCCTCCACCACAGCTGCGACATCCATCTTGAGCTTCGTGTGTTTGCGTGTTCGTGCTCTTTTTTTTTTGTTTTTTACAAGCAGTCGTGAGGGGCGATCCGGGCAGGTGGACGAGAGAGAGAGAGAGAGTCAGTGAGAGCTACAGTGAAACGATAGCACATAGCTCGTGTATACGGATACTGTATAAGGAAATATGAGGGGGGAGGCATAGCGTTGGGACACATTACACATGAGCAATGGGCTCTAGTGCATGTCTTCGTTCCATCTGCAGCGCAGACGACCACCATAGGTAGCCAAATAGACACGTGTACGTCCGTGCACATGTGGCGATGCGTGTCTCTCCTCTACGTGTGCGCTCCTGTTATTGAATAGTGAATATATATATGTGGCGCATCTATCGGGAATAAGAAGCAAGAAAGAATTAACGAAACAAAAGAAAAGGGGGATCTGGCAGGGAACGAGAGAACGGTTGTCTGTCTGTCTTCCTGCCGATGCACCATCATACCCCCACAAAAGACACTCACATTCCACAGCGACGCGCCGCGTCGGGCCAATAAAGCGTAACTGGCGGCGGGCCCTGGGCCTTCCAGGTGTCGAGAAGCACACCCATTGCTTCGTGTCGCGGGAGAGCAACGAACTTCCCCTCAGGGGTCACAACAAACTCACTTGCAAGTCGCTTCAACTTCTCCTCGTAGTGATCGGCCACCTCCTTCAACAGCGCCGCCTCTAACGCTGCGAGAGACGTGAATCGTTCATCGTCTGCGGGTGCCAGTTTGCTCGCTTCACGGAAAACATGGCAGCTGTACTCGTAGCAGCGCATGAGGCCCTCTGTGCCAATGGCGTCAAGTTTGTCAGCATCGCTGACGACGTCACGTGCCACGACCCACTCACGGGGCAATGCTGATTCAAACCATCGCATGCCGCGTCTATTCTCCTTCGAGAACGATACCGCCTCTACCGCTGTCATCACGGTCGGCACGAGTTTCGCAGGCTCACCATCAGGACAGTCCCACCGCTGCAGCTCATCGAGAACAAAAGCTTCCAATCGCGTCATAAGCTGACCATCGTGATCGTATTTGTGGTCGGCAACATCATGGAGCATACCAAGCAAGATAACGCGCTTCAGTGCAGTCGTGTGCTCCGCATCTGCGCGGCGTGGTCTAGCCATGAGATGAAGGAGGACGGCACCTTCCGTGACCTTCTCCATATGTCCCAGACCATGCGAGGCGTCGCGGTCTGCGCAGATGTCACCAACGAAAGCGCGGCACCTCTCCCACAACGCGTAATGTTCGGATTCCATTTTTTGTTTTCGTCTTGGTCTTGCTCGCACAGGAAAAAAAAAAAGGTGAACGGAAAACTTGCCCTGTTTCATACGATCAAAAGAATACGTGGTGGAGGGTAGGGCGAGTGTGCAGGAATCAAATCGAGAGGTCAGTGTCTCACAGAGGTCCTACCCACGGGGGGGGGGGGGGGCTGCATGCGGCGCGTGTGGTTGTCGCAGGCATCCGTTTTTCACACTCTGGGTGAGGAAAGGGGGGAAAAGGAAGAGGGCAAGACGCGTTTTCTTCGTTCAAGTGCAGGCCAATTGTGATGCGGTGGTTCTTGTGAAGCTGCCTAGTATACATGAATGTGAGGCATTCGAGGGAGCAAGGTCGAAAGCATACAGAAGAAGAAATAAAAAACGCCGGCGCGGTGATACGGCCAACTCGCGAAGAGGCCAAGTCTGGGTACCCTCTCATGTGGTACAGATGTCACCATCGTTATCGTCGCCGTTTTCGGCTTGCGTCATGGCTGATTCACCGTCGTCCACGCATGCCAGCAACTCCAGATCTTCCGCCGTGTCAACGCCCGCCACGTGCAACTCGACGGGAAACCGGCCAAGAAACGTCTCCAGCGGGTCACACGGAACAAAGGCAGCGCTCGCGCAAGCCGTGTCGTCACTACGCCAGCCTACGCATTGGACGTGATGCTCTTGAAAGCAGCGGATGACGCAGTGTCGCACCGTGGCATCCCGCATGAACGGTTTTCGCAGCACCATGGCCTCGTGTCGAACGGCCCCACAACAGCCATCGCCGTGACTACCGCCAGTCACATCATGTCCAGCAGCCTCCTTGGCCTCCAGTACGTCGCTCAGATGGCGTGCACGGACGAACACGTAGTGCATGCGCAAATCGGTGATGCGGGGTGTGTTGCTCGGCAAAAGTAGCTCGATGCTTTCCAACAGCTCGGCTGCAATGCGTTGCAGTGCTTCACTCAGCGCCAGCGTCAAACCGGAGGCACCGACGGCGAACGCGAGAAGGTGCTCACGCAGGCGGATGCGCACGTGGTGCAGGGGCAGCAGCGGTGCGTTCACCAGCTGGAGTTGCTCATCGAGCTCCACAAGCGCGCGCACGGCCTCTGTGCAGGCATCTCTTTCCTCTCCGGACCTGTCTGGTGACACCCCTGAGTCGGCGTCGAGCACAGCCGCCTCCGCCTCTGCCATGCGACGGAGAAGGGGAGGCAGCACGGAGTCGCGCCACTGTGCAAAACGTGTGAATCGCGCGGGACAGTCGAGAGCGTGCTCACCGGACTCGTCACCATGTGTGGTCGTGCGCGCAGGCGCAACACCGTAGGTGGTGGCAGGAGGCGTTGTCGCCATGTTGTTCAGCACAACACCCGCCGAGCCATCGCACGGCTCGATTGTGGTCAGTGTATGGGGACGCAGCAGGTGCCCGCACTCGCCACATTGAATTCCTTCGAGGAGATACGCTCGGGTGGCGCAGAAGTGGCAGCGACAGGTGAACGTGAGTGCCTCGTCGCGATCGGCGCGTGGAAGCAACGACGAGGAGAGGTACGAAATGGTGATCTCTTCGCCAGCCTCGATGCGACGCAACGCTACCAGAGACACGGCTTCCCCGTTGCATGCGCTCACAAGCAGCGCATTGGGTGTGCAGCTGTGATTCACAAGGCCGCACAAATAGGCAATACTCTTCCCACTGTCCACAGCCCGCAGGTAACACCAATCGTTGGCTTTCCGCTCCGCAAGACCCACTTCCGTCTCACACGATAATCCAATCTTAAATGTGTCCAGGCCAGTGATGGACTTCACCAAGTGGTGCTCAGGTGCAATCAACGCGCGGATCAGATCGTCCAAATCGTTTTCAGACGATGCCGGTGGTGTGTCCTCCACGCGTGCGTGAGTGTGCCTGGTGAGGACTGCCAAACGCGCAAATGTTGTCTCAAGCAGAGCGGGTGACGAGGAGCAAGAGGGGTATTTCGGCTCAGATTGGGTCGACACGACGGGTGGGCCGGACAGCCAGCGCAGAGCGTCTTCTGCAGAGCAACGCACGGCGTCGGTGAGCAACGCCATGGGATCGCCGCGGAGATGCGCGTCCCGTGTGTAGTGAATGAGCGTTCTCTCCACAAGTACGCACTCGCCTTCGCCAACCTCCTCCACGGCTACGAGGCCGATGCCGGACACGGTGCGGCTGCCAAGGGCACTTAACTGGACTGAAGGATGCACTGCCGGGCCGAGCAGCTCCGACTGGATCTGCTGTCGCAGCTGAGCCGCACCGGTATGGGCGAACTGCTCATGGGCGATCGTGGCCGCATCCGACGCACAGACAAGAAGCCGAGCGTGTAGACTGGCGAGCGCTGTCAGTCGAGCCAGACGAGACGCGTGTGCGGCAGGTGGGCAGTGCAGCTGATGCTCCATAACAAGAGAGTGCGCCAGACAATGCACACAATGCGCGCGAAGGGCAAAAAGGGTTTGGACAAAAGACGTGGGCACAACGACTGGGCGCGCAAGCGAAGAGGAGGAACAGGAGCTGCCCGTGCCGCTTGCGTCTTCGTCGCATTCAAATACTCTGTGCAGCACGGACCACAAAGGTGCCGCTGCTGGATCATCGTCGTGAGAGTGTGGCGTCGCAGGCGTGCTCAGAGCGGCCGACGCGCCAAGCATGGTCACGAACCACGACCTAGTTCCCCGCACGGGAACCCATCGCGCAGGCGCTGGATCTACCCACGCCACCACTTCCTCCACAAGTGTATCCAGCGATGGGTGCTCATCGCGTCCGGAATGGGGCTGCCGCCAGGCACGTGGCTGCCAGAGCAAGGCATTTCGCTGGTGGTGCACCGATCGCAAGGTCTGGCGCTCATCGAGCTCAGAGAGCGTCACACGCGCCTCCAACCAGACTGTGAGAAGCGCTGCGATGAAGTGAAAGAGATTCTTCGAGAACACCGCGCCCGAGCTGTCACGGACAGAGGAAGAAGCAGTTGGGTGGGCCTCTTCGTCCTCTGGTGAGAGCGCAGCCGCAAGGTCGAGAATCAACGCAATCGTTTTCAGCTTGAGAGTGGTCTGTGGACACTGCGCTGGAGCTTCAATGTGAGGCTGCTCACATTCAAGAGCCTCATGCAGCGATTCAAGAGAACAGGCGATTTTTCGCGCATCCCATGTGCACAGATCCATTGCCTTCGGTGTGCTATTTGGGATCGCCGTGCTGACGTGCTCGCAGATAGAAAAAAAAAATGGTAGCGATTAAAAGGGGGAAATAAAAGGCGCATTAAAAGCCAGCCAGTAATAAATGCGGAGGCAGCAGGGATAGGGAGGGAGAGATATAGTAGTAAGCGGCGATCCACAGTAGGAGAAGCATGGTTAGCCACTGCGGTAGGAAATGGCATTGGGCAACTAAATGGCGTTGCGGGCATTCCTCACTGCACTCATCAGCAGAAGAAGAACCAAAAGAGGGGTCAGCCTGGGTGCTTCCTCGCGTCGCCGGGTTGCAACAATCCACTTTGCACACGTGCGTGTACTTGCGCAGTGATTCATTTTACCAGAAGAAGAAAAGAGAAAGAATGAAAAAAAAAAAGGGGGAAACGAGATATGCACACAGACAGCCTTACAGCTGCGTTTGGTGCAAAAATAAAAAAATAAATGTGGTGACACGAGCGCAAAGTCTTCGGTGACTCCTGCATCACTGCTCATTTACTGATCACCCTCTCGCTTGTTTACCTTCCTAAACCCCTCACCCATTCGTGGCTCGCTGCATGTGCTGTCGAGGTGTGCACACACACAAACACACACGATCGATTGCGCCAGTGCTGCCGTCATTCGAGAGAGGAGAGAACTACTGTCTTCAGAAAGGAGAGCGAAGAAGGAAAAAGGGGTAAAAGGGGGGGGGCGTTTACAACACGAGATAAAAAGTCAAATAACAAAATAAAATAAGAGGTCATTCCTTGTGATCTACTGTCCACTAACAACTCAAGAATGGACGTCCATTTGCGGCAACCGCCTGTGGCTAACAACGTGGATAAACCATGTTTTTTTTTTTTTTTTTGGCCAGTGAACACAAAGAAGAAAGCCCAAAAGAGAAAAGGTTGTTGGGACGAAAAACTCACTGGGTCAGCTTCATAACCGCCATTATTCCCCGCGAGCACCACGCCCGAAATGCACAATTGCGCACAACAGAAAAAAAAAATGGACGTGACAATGAATATAGGCCAAGTACGATACCGCACTGCTACAAACTTTGTGGTGATCGTCGCACATGGTTGTGTGCATGCTCGGGGGAACCAATGGGAAGAGAAAAACAAAAGGAAAAACAATTTGAACACAGGACGAGGAGGGAGTCGGATGATCAAGAGAAAAAAAGCGATCGCATTAACAGAAATCAAAAGGAAGAAAAAAGGGAAAGAAGAGCGCATGCGCTGCTCAATCCTGTTCACTTAAAGCTTGGCGGGCTTGTTGCTGTCCATCTCGATCATGATCTTCACGTCCGTCGGGCGGTGCTCCAGCGCGCGAGCATACGCCTTCTCAGACTGGGCGAACGGGAACTTGGCGCTGATCAGAGGCTTCACGTTCATGCGACCGGAGCTGATGAGGCGAATGGCCTTTGGGTACACGTTGCGGTAGCGGAAGATGGTCTGGAACGTGATCTCCTTCGCCTGAGACGACACCACGTCAATAGGCACTGGCTTGATGGGCATGCCCACAAGCACGCACGTCGCGCCAGGAGCGCTGTAGTCGTAGATCTGCTGGTACGCAGCACCGGCACCGCTGCACTCGAACACGCGATCCACGCCCTCGCCGCTCGTCAGCTTGTTCACCAGAGCCTTCAGCTCATCGGCCTTGGTGGACAGAACCGGGTGGAGGCCGGGGTACTGAGCGGCCGTCGTCAGACGCTCGGGCGACACGTCAGTGATGATCACATCGGAGCAACCACCAGCGAGTGCGCTCAATGCAGTGCACATGCCAATCGTGCCGCAGCCGATAATAAGAGCCACGTCGCCCGGCTGGATGCCGGCCTTGGTGGCGGAGTAGAGACCCACGGAAACGGGCTCGCACATGGCGCCTTCACCGTAGGTCATGTTCTCGGGCAGCTTGAAGCACAGGGCTCCTGGGTGGATCACGGTCGTGCTCATGCAGCCGTGCACTGGCGGGGTGGCAAAGAAGACCACCTCAGGGTCAAGATTGTACATGCCCTTGAGGGTCTGGGTGGACGTCCAGCGAGGAATACCGGGCTCCATAGCAACGCGGTCGCCGATCTTCACGTTCTTGACGTTCTTGCCGACCGCAACCACGGTGCCGGAGGCTTCGTGGCCAAGAATCATGGGCTCCTTCACCACGAAGGGGCCAATGCCGCCGTGCTCGACGTAGTGCACATCACTGCCGCAAATGCCGACGCTGTGGACCTGAATACGGCAGTCGTCGTCGCCGAGGGTGTCGTTGACTTCCATGTCACGCAGGGCCACCTTGCCCTTTCCCTCCAACACGAATGCCTTGGTGAGAACCATTTTGTTGTTGAGCGTTAGGTTGTTGCTGTTGTTGTTGTTGTTGTTTTTTGGGGGCTGCTTGTGCGAGCAAGTTAGTAAGCGTTAATAGGTTGCTAAATATATATTTATTTATATACATCGTGTATGTGTGCGGCAAGAGTACAGTGTGAAGGTGAAGAAGATGGAATGAAAAGAGAAGAAATAATGCAGAGGAAAGAGGATGTGCCAGCAACCACCTAATGAAGCGAGTTGTTGTGCCAGAGTGTGCGCCTATGTGTGCGGGTGTGGGTAAGACGTTCCAGGAGACAGGATAGCCTGCACCGACAGGGGTTGGCGTGCATGAACGAGCTTGTTTCATCTTTGCCCACGCGATTCACTCACAAACGCCTTCTGATGATGACCTGCAGCGAAGGCCACCGAACAAATCACTGTGGTGTATGGTATGAGTCGGTTTTGCCTCGTGTTGATAGTGTTGTCGATTTTTTGTGTTGTGTGTGTGTGTGGTACCAGCTTCCTGGGCTGCTGTGGTAGTGGTTTGAGTGGTCCTGATAGAACCCGGCAACCAGGGAACTCTGCGTCGCTTTCGCAGCACAACACGGTTTGCACGTTGGGAAGCAACGGAGAACTCATCGGCACAAGCAAAAGGACTTCTCTCAAGACAATCATTAGTGCTCAATGACGATACCTTTGCCGCGGGCGAGCTCACGGCGTGTGTACACAGAGACGCCGATCGAGTCGCGCAGAGAAATGCGACGGAGAGAGCGTGAGGTGACGAGAAAACTAATGTCATTCACTTTGGTGCTGAGGCGCTGGAGAAACAAATCTGCCAGGGCCGGTAGGCTCTCCAAACCGCGAAGGCCTCGGCTAGTCAGGTTGGCGCACCCGCTGAGGTTAAGATACTGAAGGTGGCGAGCACCGGCCACCAGAAATCCCACTGACGAGATGGCAGTATCGGCAAGGTTCAAGTACCGCAACGACGCGCAACGCTCAATCCCAACGAGTCCCTCCGTCACCAGGGATTGACAGCCGACCACACTCAGCGCCGTCAGACTCGCTGAAGCACCAAGGAAGCTAACAGTCTCCACCGTGGTGCACCCCGTCGCAATGAGCCGCTGAAGTCGAGGGAGGCGTTCGAGCCCGCGCAGCCCGTCCGCAGCGAGTCGGGGGCACCCTTCCAGGTACAGCGAAGCAAGTTTCGGGCAATCGCGCAGGAACTCCACACGCATGACTGGCGTGTGGGAGAGATTGAGTATCTCAAGGCACGGCAGCCCTTGCAGGCCTTGCATCCCGCTGTCGTCAAGATGGCGGCAGCCGCTGAGGTCGAGGACCTTGATGGAGCTGCTGCCACATCCAAGGTTCGCCACCGTCACCACGTTCGTGTCGTTGAGATACAGTTCCGTCAGCGTTGGCGACCGCTCCAGATCCAGGATCGACATGCGCAACACGCGTTTGCACCCACAGAGTCGAAGCACACGCAGTGATGCAGATTTAGCAAACATGCTCAGGTTATTGACACGCGTGAACTCAAGGCACAGCTCTGCGAGCAGCGGCAAGTGCTCAAGGCCTGCGAGGGAGGCTGAGCTGATACCGTTGCATCGCGTCAGAATCAACTTGCGCAGCGTGCGGCATCGAGCGAAGTTGTCCACCGTTTTGGCGTCGTTGGTGTAGGCCAACGACAAGGTCTCCAAGGCGGGTGCCCTCTCCACGCCAAGGAGAGGGTGTGGTGCGGCGTTGTCGTCATCGCCGACGGTGCAAGGAATAAACCGACAGGCGTGGAGGAGCAACTCGCGCAGAGATTGGCTCTCACCAAGAAAGCCCAGTGTATTCACAATGATGCGTCCGAGATGCACCACCTCAAGCGTTGGGACCGTCTCGATGCCAGACAAGTTGGAGCTTGAAAAAGACGCGTCGAGAAGCAGGTGAAGCTCACGGAGCGGCATTGTTGGCACGGTGGGGACGGTGAGTGACGTCGTCGGCATGAGTGGGGTGAAGAAGATGTGGTGAATCCTTGGGGAGTCAATCCAGAGCACCTCCAATTGCGGAAACCTGTGCGCCGTGATCTCCAAGAGAGCGGCCTCACGGCGCGCACGCGGGTGCTGCTCTGTGGAGAAGTAGATCTCGCGAAGCGGGGACACCAGCTCCGGATTCAGCCCCGGCTTTGGCGGCGGTGGCAGCAGTGATGCGTAGCGTGAGGTGGCCATGTTGCCGTAGTAGTAGTGGTGGTGCTGCTGTCGTGTTTCCCGGAAAAGAGAGCGAAGCACTTCCATTGGTCCATTTTGAATGTGCAGGATCTGCAGGGACGGCACAAACTCGAGTCCGCGCAGCATCACCTCGCGCAGCACAGCGGGATCGTCTTCTGGTTGCGGCACGGTGGAGCAGACGCCCACGACAGGTCTCTGGGCTAACCGCGCGAGCACATCCGCTGACGTCGCCACACTCGGTGCGGGAAGCTCAGTCATGGGTGGCGACATCGGCGGTGGGGGTGCGCCGGTGGCAGTGTGCGGATGTTTAGGTGGTTGGGTGCTTTGGTGGCCCACGCCATTCACCACCGCACCGTGTTGCTGGGCTGCGCACGCATCGTGGAACAGGCTTGTGCGCTGGGGCTGGGGCTGGTGGAGGACTGGACGTGGTAAAGGCGAAGCGAGTGGCGCTGGTGTCGGCCGTGGCGTCACACTGATCGCCTTGCTGGCGGATGTGACTGCATCTACGCCGTTCGCGGCTGCCAGATCGGAGCTTGACGGAGACAGTCTCGGCGCAAGACGCTCCATCGCCGCATCTTCGTGGGCACACCGTTGGCCCTGTTGGGGTGTCAGTACGGGTGAGGCACGCTGGGAGATGCTGGGGAGTTCATCGTCCTCACGGGTGATGGGGAGCGACGGAGCAGAGCGCGGCGCGGGTCGGACAGAGAACTCACCTGCCGACGGCAGCGGCGGGGGGACACTGCTGTGTGGGTGAAAGCCCGCGCTGCCGCCGATCGCGCCAACGGTGGCGGCGGTGCTGCTGGTGCTGCTGAGGCTCCTCGCGCTCACACGAGCACTTACCCGTGCCACAGTTCGCGCCGGCAGCGCAATGCCAGCCACCACCACGGACCCTGTCGGCCCTCCCAGCCCATCTCCCGGCAACGAGGTGGTCTCCTCGTCGTCGGTGTCCAAGCAGGTTCCCGGTGCGCCGGGCTCCGGTGCAAAGTGGAGACGCACGATGAGCAAGTTCCTGCGCGTCATGAGAACAGACTTGACCCAAAGCCAGGCGTGCATCATCTCGCGGCGGAACACCGTTTCATAGCCGAACGCGACGTGGAGCTCTTGAAGGTCTAGTAAACCATCTCGGTCTGGACTGAGCTGCGTCGCCATCCACGGTAGTTGCGCCTCTGTGATGTGAAGAGCGAGTGGGCGCGGTTCTGCGCCGAAGCGCGGCCCAATCATGCGCCACGGCGGATCCTCACAGTCCATCCGGCGCACCACACCGGCCCGCTTGGACTTCCACTCCTCCATCATGAGACCAAACCGGTAAGCATCACGCGCACCTTCTGAGACCGCCAGATGGCCGTCGCAGCTGCCTGCGCTGTCCTCGTCATCATCACCATCGCAGGTGCTAATTGCGGATGAGCGCGTGCTTGTCGGTGCTGTCGTGGCCTCCCACGAGTCGTCCTCACGGCGACGGTCCGCATTGCCTTCACTGACACCATTTTGTCTGCGCATGAGAGTACCTGCGTGAAAGGCGAACGTGCTGTCATTCGCCTCCTGCGCATCGGTGCACGCGTCATCCTTGTTCTTGTTGAGGGGCGCGAGTGAACAGAGCGTGTAGTCGTCCTCACTGCCGTCGACGGGGTCCTCTGGCTGGGAGATGAGGGGGTGTGCGGGGAAGAGAAGCGGCATCTGTCGCAGCGGGTGTCTGTGTCGCAGCCAGTGAAGCGCCGCCTCTGACGGGGGCGGAGAGGGACGGCCACACACGACATGGCACGTGCCTGTGACATCCTCTGTCGTGAGGGCGCGCAGAGGATTGGCCAGAAGAGGGTGTCTCAGAGAAGAAGCCCACTGCGCCCACGACAGAAACTCCGTGGAGGGCACGTCGTGGCGCCGGTCCATCGCGCCGCCGTCTGGCACACCCACGCCGGCTTCGGCCGCGGGCTCCTCCATCGTGCCAGAGAGCACGACGCTGCCGTTGAAGAGCATGGACAGGCTCTCACCAAGGTTAGGCGCCGTGTTGGCCGTGCGGCTCGTGCCGAGGGAGTTGCAAAGTGGAGAGGTGGGGAGCCCAGCGTCCGCGCCGCTGCCAGCAGCCAGGCACGACTGCAGTGGTGGAGATAGGCCCGCCGCAGGGCAGCCGTACGGCTGAGCCTTGGACGCAAGCACGTCAACATGCACGCGAGAGAGCACGTCACCCGTGTCTTCCGTCAGCAGCGCGCGCCGGACGCCGTCAGCGGTGTCGTTGAGAAACGGAAGAGGGAAAACAAAGGATCGCCATTCGGCCCCTTCCGCACGCAGCGCGCGATAATGCCGGACACCTTGATCAATGAGAACCGACTGCCGCAAGCAGGCCATGAAGCCTTCGCCGTCCAACGCTCGGGCTGCCTGCTGCTGCCGTCGCAATATGGCCGACGCCGCAGCGGCGGAGGCGGTGAGAGGCACGGCGGCGGCGGCCCGCTGTGGGTCCCACGCTGTCCTGCGCGTCATGGGGAGCGACGGGCACTCCCGTGCACGCCCGTTGAGTCGACTGAGCGGGTCAGAGACGAACGGGGTGGTCCCGTGCGCATCGCTGCCAGCAGGTGCCTCCAGCACCGCCGCGCTGAAGGAGAGTGCGGTGTCCAGCACGAGTAACTGCCACTTCCACTGCTCCACGCGACGCCGTGCATCGGGTGACACCGCCTCGACCGTCAGTGGTGGCGAGTTGCGCCAAAAGGGCAGAATCAGATCCCACTGCAGCGTCTTTCCAAAGCGCTCGTGACGGTAGCGCCTTGTCAGTTGCTGCTCCGTCTCTAGCGAAATCGCCTGGTCTGCGGTAAGCCGGGAGCTGACGAGGGCGGCGCTGCTGTCCTTGTCGCTGAGCGCGGGTGTGGAGAGCGAGTCGTTGCCGGTGGGCACTGTCGGCGGAGCGTTGATGGCTGCAGGCTGAGACAACTGTGCCAGACGGTGTGCCTCCTCGCGGAAAAAGTTGTGGAACATCAACTCCTGCAGCAGCTGACGTTGGGGCTCAATGCACTGCGAAGCCTGCTCCGTTCCACCCAACGCCAGGAAACGCTGGTACAGGAAGTCGTTGATGACGGCTTGCAGTTTGAGAGAAGGGACATCCACCGCCGCACTCGTCGCGCCGCCAGGCTGACCAGACGTTTGCGGCGGTGGCAGGGAGTCAAAAGGTGAGACGAGGCCGCCCCGCGTGTCACCAGAATGAGCGGCGGCGACGGGCATATCCAATGGCGAGCTGCGCATATTCGGCATCCCAGAGGACGGCTGAATGTGGCCCCTGTTCACGTCTGCCGAGCGTGGCGAGTCGCACCACTGGAGAGATTGAAAGGGCTCGGCGGTGGACGGCGCAGACCCCAGAGGCTGAGACGCGTGGGCGTAGGAGGTGCTGCGTAAACTGTTGTAGACAGGAGGCGGCTGTGACGAGCCCATGTAGCGCGTGGCGACAAAGTTCTTGGACTCACCCACCTCCCCGTGAGCGCGCAGCGGTGCTCCGTTCAGGTCGCTCCAGAGATCCGTCCCGGTGTGTCGTGTGCGGCCGCCACCGCTGCTGCCGCCGCTCGGCCCGTCTGCGTGTTCCGCGTACATCGGGAACGTTGCACTCCCCATGGAGAGCGACGAAAGCCTGGAGGGCAGAGGCAGAGGAGGCACAGCAGGCGCCACACCCCACATTTGTCGCGTCGGCGGCAGTGTCGTTGAATTGGAGGCGCTAAAGGCTTCGTTGCTTGTCGTTGCGGTCGAGAATTGACGTAGGAACGTCGTCATGGCTGGAGTGACCTCCGGTGGTGAGGTCATGGGTCGCGCCGGGTCGGATGCGCGAGACTGGTTGCGTGGGCCCTGATTCGGTGCCCTGGATGCACGCGATGTGGGTCTGTTCGCGCCATGTAGTCCACGAGGTGCCCGGGCGTGACCCTTGTCCTTGCCAAGCATCTAGTCTAATAATGAGGAGTGTGCTATGATAGTGTGAGGGCGCCAAAAAGGGTGAATCCTCTCGGGAAGAGAGAGCAGGAAAAGAGTGGGGGATATTCGTGACGCACAAACCAGAAAGAATGGAGGTGAAGTTGTATTGTAGCTGTATTTTGGAAAACAAAGAAAAAACGAGTAACAGAAGAAAAAGAGAACCGCTGCCTAAGCAACGTAGCCTGCGCAAGCTAGTTTTGCACCTACAACAAAATTAAGGTTGGTGCTTTTTTTTTTTTTTTGTGAGAGACACTCGCTTCGCGTGTAAAGAACCGCCGGATGTGTGTGTGTGTGTGTGTCCGTGTCCGCGGTGCCTTTATTTGAAAAAAAAAAAGGAACTGTATGCAAAAAGAGAGTGTCCCCTTGGATGGAGCTCTACGGGAGTATCTCCCTAATAAAACGGTCGAAAGGCTGTACTCTCGAGTAGCTCCTGTCAGCAGAATGACTGGCGTGCGTTGATGATACAATATGTGAAGGGAGAAGGAAGAGAGAGAGGGGGGAGTGAATCAGAGATGATAATAATGTGTACACACTTAGGTAGACATGAGAGACTCGAAAGACAGCTGTTAGTCGGAGCTCGCGGAACGAATGAAAGAGAGAGAGAGCGAGAGAGTAGCGTCCTCGTGGATCATCATTTCTGCGGTGTTCAAGCCAACATGGCTTTCAACATCAAGCAGGCTGCATGGCTTGTCACCTCGCACCGGTTGCGTGGTGGTCCGGAACCGCAATGGGTGATCGCACTCGCATTTATACTTTTGAACAGCGTGGTTTTGCAAGCATTGATCCTTTAGCTACAATTTGCACTGTCATTATCTTTGTTGCACGTTGTATGTTGTATGTTCAATTATGTCGTGCACCTCCTGCATTACAGCAAGTCGGCCACATCCATTAATCGTCAGGAAAGCACACAACAGAAAAGGGGGTAAAAAGACATGTACAGCTTGCGTCGCCGACTCCAAGCTCTCAGGTGCGTTTTGCCTGAGTATGCCAGCAACTACACGCATACAGACAGACACAACACTGACTCAGCGGGCAAGACGGATCATTTCTTCCATCTCGTCGTCGTCCATGCTGTCGATGTCTTCCTCTTCATCCTCTTCATTGACGTTGAAGAAGCGGTGGTTCATCCACTCTGGTACCAGTGAGGAGAATTGCTCGCCAAAAAAAGTGACGTGGCCAGGACCCTCCACCTCCAGTTCGACCGAGCCGTCCACGTCGAGGCGAATATTGAGGTTGGCCGCGATGTCCGTGTCGTGTGGAAGCACGGTGTCGTACCGCCCCCCAAGACGCACCACACTCGACGTCACCGTCTTGCTCTCCTCGATGGACGATGGCTTACCAACAAAGCCATCCAGTGAGGATGCGAGGTGCTGGCTATCGGCTTCAATCGTGCTCACCCGTGAGGCCACACAAGGAAAGCACGCCACAACGAAGCTTTCGATTTTGTTACTCGCTGTCAGTGTCCTGACCTTTGCCACAACCGAGTACACCGCACGAGAAGACTCGGTGGGGTGTGCGGAGAGATAGAGGGCCAGCGCCTCCTGTGAGCTAGGAGGCGTGTAGACGAGGTGGGTGAGGCGGACAGACGCCTGCGTGTCGTGCTGTGCGGTCTCAGCAAAGCGGAAAGGCTCGCCTTCCTTCACCATGGCTCGGAACGGGGTGGCGGTGATTTCACTCTCCTCCCCACCAATGTCTGCGAACATCGTGGAGCGTGTCTTGTATTGGGTGGCGATGAACAGAAACCAGCGTGTGTGGTTAAAGTCTCGACAACTAGAACGGTAGGCAGTCCAAGCATGTTTGTAATGTGGGGGGGGGGGGCGAGACAAGGGAGCAAGCGTAGAATGCGGAAAGGGAAAAGAGACGAAGAAAAGGAGGGAAAAGAGAGGCGATCAAGTTAAGTCGCGGTGGGTTTTTTTTTTTGTTGGTGCTGTTTTTTGCCTGTCAGCTTTGATAGGCGAGTTCAGAAGGCGTGCCGTGTTGTTGTTGTTGTTGTTTTTGCTAATCGCTGAGATGGCCAAGCGACATACACCCCGCCAATGCTCCTGACGACGTGCTTCTGGTGTCACCAAAAAAGCTTGGTGACGGTGAGGGGGGGGGGGGTGACCTATCTCGTCTTCACTTGTTTCTTTCAGTTTCATCAGGCTTTGCTTGTTCTTGTTGTTCTTGTTTGTTCCAATACCCCCAGAGAGAGGGAGAGGGGGGAGGGGGAGGGACCAATTATGTGTGGCAGAAACTCCTTCACTGCAAAGCCCTGTTTGGGTCAACACACACACACACACACCATCGCAGCCAATCACTTCGACAAAAGACACCCGTACACACGACAAAATCAACATCACAAAGCGACCAAAATCTTCCACTAGAGGGAGGCCCGATAAAAGCACTTGATACTTCCGCATCCACAAGCCTCGCGAGAGACTCGCAGCATTTAGGAAAAAGCCTGTGTAGGGTACTATGTCTGTGGTAGCACAACCAACCATTACGCACACAAACAAACGGATGATGAGAGAAAAGACCCACGTGTTTCTGGCGTGGTTTCGCACAGTCGAGAGCCACACTAAAAAAAAAAGGTCAAAAAGAAAAGTGAAGGAAAAAAAAAAAAGCAGGTCAGAGATTGAGATGGGCAGGAGGAGGGAGGAAGTGCGGAACACGTAGCAGGGCGTTGTTTGAGGACAAGAGCACCGCTACATCGGTAGTGAGTGCGTCCTTCGTGGTGTGAAGCCCAGACCTACCAGGTCCGTTCGTCAGGGCGACTTGCGCATCGGTCTCGCCAGGAAAAGCAACACATAAGGGGATGGCGCGGTGTTCGGGCGGGTACGACGATGACGAAGTAGCACCGAAACGCGAACAAAAAAAAAACAGAATCATTCAATGTCACGCTGAGATTGAATTCTGCTGTTCTTTGAAAATGTGTCACTGAAAGTGTCAGTTTGTGACGATCCTAGCGCAATAGTCACAGCAAAAAAAAAAAAAAAAGAGAGAGAGAGAGAAGCAATTCCCAAATATTGATGTTTGCTTCGTTTTTTGCGTATGCGTGCCGTTACCTACTCGCCACAGGCAAGCTTATTCTGTGAGTACGACTGCGCGACAGCACACACACACACACACACCTCCAGTCTCGAGAGATCGGTTGCGTTTCGGCTACGGAAGTGCTGTGGTGTCACTGGTTGCCTTAACCTCGCGAAGCACTCTGTGTCCGGAATCGGCAGATGCTTCGAGAACCTTCACACGCCCAGCAGCATCAGTCACGCCATCAGCGGCGGAGCGTTGCACCAGATCCTCTTGGTCCTCCTCAATGAAGGCACCGGGTGAGGCCTGTGGTACATCGTCGTCTTGGTTGGCCTGGAGGAATGCCTCGAAGGGAGAGGCCGCGCGGCGCACCTCGCGCACCGTCTGCACCTCCGGCACCCAATGCCGTGTGGACCGCTCAATAAGGTCGACAAGTGTCGTCTTGCTGCTCTTGCATGTTCGGCACGCGCCAAGCATCTCCACCTCCATCACCCCTTCCTCCGGGTCGTACCGTACGAAGCGGATGTCGCCGCCGTCATCTTGGAGCTGTGGGCGTATGGTGGTGGAGATGAGCTCCTTGAGCATTAACACCACCTCGGAATCGCCCTCCTGCGGCAGTGTGTCGGCATGCGGGTGTGGGGCGTCGGGCGAGATGTGCGGTTCACCACTGACGAGGTGGTCCGTGATGAGCCCGCTGACGTGCAGCTTCAGCTCAGACCAGTCGGTTGCCGCGATGAGTGCCTCTAGCGCCGCCTCATCGATCGCCTCTTCCTCTTGGCCCTTTTCCACCGTGAAGCCACCCAAATCAAAGCGAGACAGGTTTTCAGGTTCACCCTCCGTCGCAGCGCCGTCTGCCACAGAAGAGGCAAGGTCCGGCAGTGGGGCGTCTGCACCCGTGCCGCTGTCATGCACAGGCTCCTCGTCTGCCATGGCGGCATCGACACGAGCTTGGAGCGCTTCAGAGCGCGCGGCAGCGTCTTCTGGGGTCTCCTCGAGGCTCGACACGCCGTGGAACTTCATCGCAAAGTAGCGGGCCGCGGCGGCCGCGTGGGCCTCTTCCACCCGCTTCACCGTCACAAACGTATTACCAATCGTGACCTCCTCCACCATGGGGAGAGACGAAAGAATGACGTGCGCCAATGGGGATTGGTAGTCGTTGCTGCGGTCAAACATCATGGTCGAGCTGCTGGGCGGCAGGAAGGGTCTGTCCTCGACGTAAAACTTGTAGCACGCATCATTTGGGGTGGATTGGAAGCGCACAAAGAAAGCTCGGCGACTTGTGGACAGCGGGACAAACGCCGCCCAGCCACAGCCACCCACCGCACTGGCGGCAGGCACCCGCCGAGTCATACCAGCGCCGCGTGTAAGCAGCGACCGACACAATGACATGAACGCGCTACTCGAGAGGCCTTTTCATTTTGGTGGTGATCAGTGGCAGTATGGGCACGCCAACGCACAAAATGGATGTGTATCAACAGAGAGGAAGAGAGAGAGAAAGAGAATGCTGTGTGTTTACGAGGTGAGTACGGGTATCCCCGAGTACTAGTATTAACAGCGAGGAGGCGCTGGAGTCGAACGCCGCACAGGCACGTGCGTGAGAGCTGGAGAACTAGCATGGGGCCACCGCGGCGCTGAAGGATTTCTGCGGACATACCGTGCCTCTCTCCGTTGATACGGGTGTGGGTTTTGTGTGAATGCGAGAACGGCAAAGAAAACGGCTTATGTGCGTGTGTGTGTCGTCATCCTTTGTCTTTTCATTCGTTTTCTATTCGCGAGATTGCATCAGTTTTCTCTCTTTTTTTTTTTTTTTAGTGTTCGTTCGTTTATGAGTTGTTGGTTCATCTGTATTTAGGTCGGTGTCATCAACAGCCTCGTCATGCTTTTCCTCCAAAGGCACATGAAAACAGCGTGCTAGTACGGGAAGTCTTGTTGTCGAGCTGCCTCCCGCTCTGCTTCGTTGACGAGGAGTGGCACCATGGTCTCGAGCTCAGCGTTGAGCTGCACTTGTGCCGTAATGTCTTTGCGGAGGCGTTGCTCCCACGTGCTGACACTCGCCTTGACCTTCTCTTGATGGGCCTGTTCCTGCTGGGCCAGACGAGACCTGTTCGCGTCGTATTCTTTTTTGAAGCGGACAAAGTCGATCTCATCGGTGGTGCGGCCGCAGCTGATGTTGAGGGCCTCTGCCTTGCCGCGAAGCCGCATCTTTTGAGCGGCCTTGGCAAACTCTGCGCGAAGCTTCTCCTGGGCTTCAGTCGAGAGGGTGTGACGAGGGAGAGCGGCGGCGGCGGCAACGTCTTCCACATCGCGGTCTGAGACAGCGTCCTCGTCTGGGTTCGCGGACGAACCTGCGGGGTCACTGCGGCGGCCGTGCGGTGGCTGAGACGGACGCACTGAAGGTGGGACTGGAAGAGTGGGGTAGCCAAGCTCCTGCGCGACCTTGTTGTACACACTGACGCACCCGATACACTCCGTCTCTGGGAGAGAAAACTCAGGCGCGGGCTCGGGGGTCGCGTTTTTGCTCTGCTCACCCGCCGCCACACGCGCACGGCTCGCAGACGCGGTCACCTCGTAGCAGGGAATCGACGTCTTGACGCCACAGCGCGGGCACGGCACAGACACCGCCACCTCACACACGCGCGGCTGGCTGCCGCACGGGGCCTCCTTCTGGAAGTGGTGGAACACCTCGTATGTGATCTCCTGGTTATTATTGACCCCGCTGATGACACGCTGCCCGCAGCTGAGCTCGCGCAGGCCGGTAAACGTACACGGTTCACAGGCATCACCGCACGCCTTGGAGCACAAGTGACCGCAGGGCAAGGGCTTGCAGCAGGGGAACGGGCAGTGCCCGTGCGCCTGGGTGTCACTCGAGTTGGCATGGGGCTGTACCGCTGCTTCTGGCGGTAGAGCGGCACGACCAGCGGAGGCGATGTGCACGCTTGGCATACTCTCCAGCGGCTCGAGCTGGGTGTGGCAGGGCATCAGGCACGCATGGGAGCGACGGTCGCAGGTGTCGTAGCCTTGCAGACAGAGAGAAAGACACTGGTGTGCGCCGCGGATGTCCACACGTGGCGTTATGCGCTCAAGCGTAGTCTTGGTCAGCGCCGACGCCTCATTGGCACCCTCCTCGTCCTCAGCCCGTGCAGTCGTGTCGCGCTCCGACTCCAGGAGCAGCATATCAAGGTCCTTCTCACTCGCCTCTACGTGGACGGCGGCGGTGCGACGGCACTTGTCATGCGCAGGGCACCGCAGAGCCAGCACGCCACTCTCCACACCTTCCGGAAGCCAGTACTTCTGCGACGCCATGAGAGGGACTTGGCAGCGGTGGTGGAGTGCAAAGGCTTCTAAGCCGCGTAGAAGGGGCACGTGCGTGAAGAGCTCGCTGCTGCCAACCAGCATGACACCAACACGCGCGCACGCGACAGTGTGCCAAAGCCAGTGCTGCAGCCGCTGGGCAAAGAGCCCTTCCTTGGCGCGCTGAAGCTCCATCCACGGCCGGCCGCGGTCATCCCGCCGGACGCGCCGCCGCTGCTCCATGGTGACGGCGCGCAGCGCCAGTGAGGTCAGGCAGACAATGGCCACGTCGCACTCCTCCACGTAGGACGCCTCTGCGCCGCCAAAGAAAGGCAAGCACGTACTCGTCGACTGTGCGCTCAGCGAGGTGGTGGCGGTCGGCAAGGACGGTGGGAACGCGGTGATGACCTGGCACGAGGTCACGCCGTAGCTGGCGAGGTACCGCTGCAAGAAGTGCGCGGCAGCGTGGTCTGCGGCCTCGCCAAGCGCAGCTGGCACCGCATGTGACCACACCTCAACGGGGCTGGCTGACACCAAACCACGGAAGCTCAACGGCTTCAGTTCCGTTGGCTCCTCCGCGCTTGGCCCGGGGGCGAGATCAGCCCCGTCACGGGCGGCATCTGTCACCGTCGTGACGCCTCTCCCCATCGTCGAGGGCAGTGGCTTAGGGCTGTCCTCGCCCCCGTCATCTTCCTGGGCTGCAGACGCGGCGGCCTTTGCAGCGGCGATCTCACGCCTGCGCTTAGCATTCAGCGCGTACTCGTTGAAGGGGGCGTTGTGGAGGTCACCGTTGCCGCACAGCTGCTTCAGAGTCTCTTGGATCTCGGGCTTGGGGCACCGGAGGCGCTCATGCAGCACAGCGGTGACGAGCGGGACGGCATGCTCAATCTCCTTCAAGAGCATCATCGGCAGCTGCCGGTTCCGCTCCGTGTGGGAGGGGCTTGTCGAGCACAAGGACACTGTCAGGTGATTCGCTGGTGGGAGAACGGAGAGGAAGCCGTCCGACACCGCCTCCAAGTCATCCACGAGCACGGTGAGGGGGCGCCACGCCCAGAGAAAGGGCAGATGCAGGCCTTGCGTCAGCTCGTACTGCGACGTCGACACAAGTGAGTACTTGGCTGTTTGTGACACGGCTGCCATCGTGGTGACCAGCTCGTAGAAAAGACGACACACGTGCTTGGTGGCTTCTTGGATGTGAGTGCGGAGGAGCGGGAGGAGGTCGCGCTGCTCATCGCGGTACACAGCTGACCAGCCGCGGCGACTTTCCACAGAGAGCTCTGTGATGTGCATGGTCTCGGGCATCATCACGGGTGCGAACGGTTTGCGCGTCGCCACGGGAAGGGCCCATGTGGCTGTCCCTTTCGTGGTGGTGGTGGCCGCACCCGAATCGTCAACAGACGTGGCGAGTGTCTCCACGTCGGGCCACAAGCGTTTCACAATGTAGCTTTGCCATGTCATGCCGACAGTGGTGGGAGTCTCCTCGTTGTCGCCCGGGCTCCAGGTGGCTTGGGTGGCAGCCTTGACCGTCTCAGCGACTTCCCGTGCCGACATGACCAGCGGCAGCAACGACATGCACAGTCGCGGCGGCTCGTCGCCAGCACCGTCCTCGTCGTCGATTGCCAGCTGTGAGCAGAGGTCGCCCAGTTGGCGCAGCGTAGACAGGCGCCCAAGTAGAGCCTGTGTGAGGGGGGCTTTGCGACAGCGCTGCACGGCCTCCTCGACCACCGTGCTCACAGAGGCGACGTTGCGGCTCACCAGCACCGCGGATGCCTTGGTGGCGTCGAGTGGGGCCGAAAAGAGCCGCTTCTCCACAGCGGGCGGCACACAGGACGTCATGCGCGATGTGAAGTACGGGCGGACAAGGAGTGGAACGGTGCAGTAGTGAAGGCCCTCATTGAGACGCACGTACTCGTTCATCTGGCCGATGGCCGCCTCGGCAACCTCCTCTGGCAGGTCCACCATGGCGTCGTCGGCGTAAAGGTCACGGAGCGAGGAGGCCTGTTGTGAGCGCGTCAACAGTGTCTTGACCGTCGCGGTCGCCTTTTTTATGATTGGGAGAGCGCTGTCCTGATGCTCCTTGCGTGCCAAACGGTGGACCTCGCCGCGCACCATGCCCGAGGCGTAGAGCACGCTTGTCTTGCCACTTCCCCGTGCACCTTCCAGCACCTTGATGGAAGCATGCGCGTGGCTACCATCACCACGGCTTGACGTCGGCAGCGACACCTCACTCATGGTGTGCAGCACGGCGACTTGGGGCGGGGTGAAGGACGCAGCCGTCGCGGCATCGTGCAGTACGCGTGTGGCTTCTTGTTTGCCGTTGCCGCCGCCCCCCGTCAGCGTAGCCGACGCGCCACCTGAGAGGCTTTTGGTGTATAGCTGGCTCGGCGCTTGGCGGCTCGCGAAGTAATGAAGCCACAACCCACCCACACGTCGCCACGCCTCCGCCGTCGCAGTCGAAGAGGACGCAAGAGACAGCGAGGAGGTCGCGGTGGGCACCGTCTCGACGCGCTGCAGCTCACCGCGCAGGCGGCTCAGGCGCTCAATCAGATCCTGGTATGACAATGCCGCCATCCCGCGCGGGAGAAGCCGGTGTGGCTCAGCTAGCACGGGAGGCTCCTGGCGTTGTTGACGGTGTGCATTGCCGTGTCCGCCAGGGGTGGGACGTCCTCGCCCCCACGCCGTCGGGGACTCACCGGGGACAGTCATGTCGGCCCGCGAGGAGGCGACCAGCCACGCGTCTGGGGCGCCATCCCAGTCCTCCCCTTCTGTGAGGCCCGCGCTCGTGTCGAGAAAATCGGCAAGCAAGTCGCCCTCACGTTGAACATAGACGGTGGCAGTCGCCGTCATCGCCTCCGTCTCATTCGTCTCAGTCGCCACGTCCAGTGTCAGTCGTGTCAGAATAGCTGGGAACAAAATTGGGCGTCCTTGCAGGCGAATCGCAATGAGCACCGCCACTGACCCTTCGACTCCGTCTGCGCTTTGGGAGGCAGCTCCACTCGAAGGCTCCAGTGTGGTAGCCTTCAACAACGCTTGCAGAGACGCAAACGAGGTGACGGAAGGGGCTGACGTTCCGGTGGTGGTGGTGGCGGCGCTGGCCGCTGTTGGGACGTCATCGTGGAGGGAGAGGTGGACGGGCAGACCGTAGGCCGCCATGTGACGCACCGTCAGGAGGGAGGACGTGAGTAGCAGGTCGGGAGACAATGCAGGTTGCGTCAGCGCACTCACCCTCGCCGCGCACACGCCGCGTCTGCTTAGCATAGCCGTCATGTCCGCACGCGACGAGGCGTCCCGTGTCGTGAAGAGCACCTGGGCTGCCCGCGCAGACGGTCCATAAAGTTCGGCGTAGGCCGCCAGAGCCATCGCCTCGACGAAACGTGTTGCGTCGTGGGAGAGATAGGGCGTGTAGGTTTTTTGCATCACCTGCATTTGCTCCCATACCGTTTCTGACTTGAGGGCGAACAGTTCCTCCACGTCCTGCTGCGAGGGCGGGGAGCACACGCGGTCAAGAAGAGCGTGAAGGCCGCCACCGCCGCCACCAGTGCCAGTCGCACCAGCACCGCTACCGCTGCCCTGAGTTGACTCCGCCTGCTGCAGCCAATGCGCCACGCGATGCAGGAGGCCAGCGTGCCCCATTCCTTCCAACGCGTGGTATACGAGCTCATGTGCGTGTGCCGCGGAGGTGGGGGATGGTGAGGTGAAGGACGCCTCGCTATTTTCGCGATGTGCTTGTTGTTGGACCCAAAGCTGGTGCGCCTGCACGTGCTGGAGTGCGATGCCGGAGATACGGTGAAGGATGAGCGCTATCGCGCCAACGGCACGTTTCTCTAAAAAAGCAGGCGTCTCTACCTGCGCGGCGCTGTGGGGGTGATTCGTGGTGGGGCTGCTTGTCGGCTCCAGCGCGGTCTGACGGTGCATGTACTGCGTGCCTCGCATGCAAACATGAAGAAGGCTAAAGTCAAGGAAATCGGCGAGCGAGCGCACAACGGCGTCCCATGCGGAGCTGATCATGGTGCCGGCAGACGTCGGCCACGCCATGGAAAATCCCGCCACACAGAGAGGAGACGCCACAAACTCGCAGAACAGGTTGCGGTACCAGTACTCCGTGCTCACGAGAGATGGCGCGCGTGTGAAGAGGTTCACGTAGAGGCGCAGCGTGGAGAGGATGAGTCGTCGCAGCTTCTCCGTCGCTTTGGCGTCAAGAGAGGGCTGGAGTGCCTTGTTCACCTGCAACAAGAGTGGAAGTTGCAGTGAGCGTGCCCAACCGCTCATGACTGGGTGCGTCGCCCCCTCACCCATGGATGCCACGTGCATCTGCGTCAGCTGTGCAATGCCAGGCGCGTGTGCGCTCAGGTGAGACAGCCACCGCGTCACACAGGCCGCGTTGTGAGAAACAGCCTCGCGCCATTCCTCAAAGTCAGTCAAGTAGAGCCCATTCAGTGCAACGAACTCCACGTGCGCCGCCTCCAGTGACGACGTTGCGCCTGTCATGGCACCTTCTTCCTGATTCTCACCACTGGTGCTAGCGGTGCACAGCAGCACCACGTCACCTGGGTACACCTGCTCACCGAGGGTCCTGCCCACCTTCACCTGCATCGTGGCACCTGATAGAGAAGAGGAGGATGCCTCCGTAGTACTCGGGATGGGCTGCGCAAAAATGAGACTGGTGTTTTCGTTCGCGACGAGTTGCACCGTTTCAATCTGAAGTGGGCCGGCAGATGTGTCTGCTGGGTGGGACACAAGCGCCCGGCAAACTTTGCGCGACCAGTCCGCCGCAACGACACCTTCCTCGTTGCCGGAGCAGAGCAGAGTCGCAAGGTTCACGTGGCGACAGCAGTCGGAGGCGCGATCGTAGAAAATTTCCTGAGCAGCACGACGCGCGGTGTCAAATTCGGTTGCACGGGCACGCGTGAGGCCGTGGATGATCTCAAGCTGCATTGAGAATGGGAGTGCACCTCGCTGGGACTCCTCCAGCGTCTCGCGTCCCCGCTTCATTATAACAAGAACAAAACAAAAATCTAGCTGGTGTGGCGGAACAGAAAAAGGGGAAGGAGCAGTAACACCACAACGAAGAGCAAAAACAGCGGTTGTGGAGTGCTGGATTATGAACTCAGCCACGTACCACAATTAGCCACGCGCGTTAATCAAAGGGTAAAGTGGGTGTGAAGGATCAAAAACAACAACAACAGCACGTAGATGGCACAGGTGTTCAAAGCAAAAACTACCAGATGCACTGAATCACACGATCAAACAAGCAGTTATAGCAATAGCCACAGCAAAAAAAAAAAACAGAGAGTGCTGCACAGGTGACGCGATACCCTTGCCTGTGTGTGTGTATGAGTGAGTCCTCTGGCACTGACGCGGCTCTGACGAGCATCAAGGCAACAAAAGAAGAAGAGAAAGGGAGAGAAGGGGGACAATGGAAAGTGACAAAGAACGTCAAAGAAATGTGGGCAGGAGATGGTCCGTCTTTGCGGTCGTGGCAGACGAGATGAAGCGCAACTACCGTTAACACAAGCATGGCACTTGGCTAGTCGTAGAGAAAGGTGGCTAAGTGCGGAGCACATGGACGAGCAGATAAGTAATGTGCCCAGCACTCGCACAGATTAACTTTTGTGTGTGTGTAGCTTCGGGTTTTTTTTACTGTGTGTGTGAGCGCGAATGGGCCTCAGGTTTGCTATTCTGAAAAAAAAAAAGCAAAATGGGCGTGTATCAACGTCGTCATCTCTTCGAGTTCCAACACTGACAAGCCGATGGGCAATCAATGAATGAGTGCAGGCAAGCAGTTATAATATCTCGAATTCTGCAAAGAGCAAACAAACAGACAAACAGACAAGCTGAAAACGTCACGCACGCTCACAAAACCTCGTGTGGCGCTGAATCGGCGCACCACGGCAGTCCTGTATACAAATGCGAGCAGCGAAGAGAGAACAGGAGAGAGCGGGAGTGAGGGAGGCAAGCGGCAAGATGAGAAGATGAGATTACTTCGAAACGTCTCCGCAACGCCGAGTGCACCATAAATCGAACGCGGAACAGCTGCGCTCAAAAAAAAAAAGTGGGGGGCGAGTGTCGGTGACTCTGAGCAGCACAATAGCAGCACTCGCGCATCTTGGCACAGAATGATGCTGTATTTATGAGTATTCTCGTTTGTTGTTGTTGTTCGTTTGAGGGGGTATTGTGAGTGAGGTTTCATACGGTGCAGCCTAAACAAAGGAATAGTGCACACATGACACAGAAAAAGAGAAAATGGGAGAGAAAACAAAAGAAAAGAAAAATATGTGAAGAGCAAGGATACGTGAGCAGTGCAGAGAGAAGATGAGGGGCATGCACACTGTGCTTTGATTTGAGTGAAGGGAATAGAAGAGAGAGGGAGTGGAGGAGAACACGTCATGTCCAGCCACACATGTGCATACCAAGCCCTAGCGTATACGCACGTTTTCTCTCTCCCATTTCGTGTTGCCCTGATCTCTTCTGCTATTTCCGCTCTTCCTCTTGCGTAAAAAAAAAAATCATCTGTGCTACGTTCAGCACACACACACACACATGTCGCCGTCAGCCCTTGACACAAAGAACCTGACGCAAGGTTGCCACAACGTCCACCAGCTCCTCTTGCGCCTTCATCACAGCATCGATGTCCTTGTACGCAGCGGGTGTCTCGTCAAGAACGGCGGCGTCCTTGCGGCACTCCACTCCGGCCGTCGCCGCCTCGTGGTCGCTGAGCGTGAAGCGTCTGCGGGCCTCACCGCGGCTGAACCGCCGGCCCGCGCCGTGGGAACAGGAGCAGTAGCTGGCGGTGTTGCCCTTGCCGCGTACAATGTAACTTCGCGCGCCCATCGAGCCTGGTATGACAGCCAGCTCACCCTTCCGCGCAGACGTGGCGCCTTTGCGTGTGAGCCAGACCATCTCCTCCTCGTTGCCGGGGAGCTGGAAGCGTTCGACGTAGTTGTGGTGGCAGTTGACCGCGTGGGTAGTGGTGTCGAACGGCACCGCGAGGACGGAACGCATGGCGTCGAGCACCGCAGTCATCATGAGTCGACGGTTCCACAAGGCAAAGTTCTGCGCCCACTCAACGCTGGCCATGTACTCCTTGAAGTGCTGCGTGCCCTCCTTTAGGTAGGCCAGATTAGTGTTGGGGAGCTGCGACACCACACTCTCCATATCCTTCTTGGCCTTCTCAATGTAGATGGTGCCGATGCGGTTGCCCACCCCGCGCGACCCCGAGTGCAGCATAACCCACACATGGGGCTGTGTGGCGCTGTCGTCAATGCACACCTCAATGAAGTGGTTTCCCGTACCAAGCGTACCGAGATGGGTGATGTGGTTTGAGCTCGCAATCCCGGCTTCACGACGGCACAGCTCCTCGAAGCCATCGGCGAGCTCGCGCTTCCAAACTGTGGCGACACGCTCGGGGATATCGCTTCGGTGCCACGACCCTGCATCAGAATTTTGCCGACCGCCGTGTGAGCGGCCGTGCGGAACGGCGAGCTCAATCGCCAGGCGCATCTCCTCGAGCGAACTCGGCAGCATTTCGGGCGTGAGGGTGGTCTCAACAGCGAACATGCCGCAGCCAATGTCAACACCCACACTGGCAGGGATGATGGCCTGGCTCGTGGGTATGACCGTGCCTACCGTGCAGCCAATGCCACTGTGCACGTCCGCCATGACGGCGATGGGGTGGCGAATGACATCCTGGGGCATGCGCGACAGCTCATCAAGCTGCTGCAGCGCGTTGGGACCCACCTCCACCCCCTCGACCCACGCCCGAACGTCATTCACGCTCTTCTCGCCACGAATGGTGCGGTATGTGAAGGGTGCTGTGGACTGCCTGCGCCGCGCAACGCAATAGGGTGTGAGAGACGATGGCACCCACTCGCAGGAACGCACAAACGTCATGCGGTGGAATCGGAAGATTCGGATCATCTTCGACGACAGCTCAGCCGTCCTCATAGGCACCAAAGCACGCAAGCAGACACACGCACACACGTGCACAGAAAAAAAAAAGAAAAAAAAAAGAAAAGAAGCACGCAAGAAGAAGGAAAAAGGAAAGTAGCGGCTTGAGAAAACACTTGATCGGCGCTCATCACGAAGAGTCGAAGTGAGAAGCTGTGTATGATCTGTTCATCAGCACGTTTAGGAAGGGGCAGGCGAAGGTGCCCAGCCCTGGAGACGGGACGGCACATCACAGTGGCTTTGCGAGATCGCATGTTTGATTCATGAATCGCGATCTTATATGTAACTCTTCTTATTTTCGGTGTGTGTGTGTGTGTGTGTGTTTGTGTGTTTGTGTAGAAGTTTAATAGAGGTGGAATAAATGCAAGCATAACAGGCGCACACTTGCTCACAAACAAGGTCACTCTGAGGCAAGCGCAAACGAAACCAAATCAGAGAGAAAACAAAAAAAAAGGACAGCCACGTGCGCACGGACTGCTCAGCAGCAACACAGAACAGACAACAATAAAAATGGAGGCACCGTGTGAGATTATCCTCTTCATTTCTTGTGTCTGTCTACGCATATGTCGTGTTTTCCTTCTCCACATTCATACTGGTCATCCGAACGACAGGTAGCATCCGTGGCGCCCACCTAGTTCGTAACCTTGCATGACGAAGCGTCCACAACGTCATCCACTGTTGGATGCGAAGATCGGCTTTGGTAGCCCGCACGTGCGTAATGGTCGTTGAGCATCGCCGCTCGACGAGCCTGGTACGCACGCTGGGTGCACGCCATGCAGCCCGGATTATCGTGTAGCAAGTGTCTCTTGGGGCAGCACCGTGTGCACAGCTGACGACCACAGCAGTCGCAGTTCGTACTGCCAAGAAACCAGCCAAAGTACTCGCCGCAGTCCTCGCACAGCTCGCGGTCAGTCGGGCGTGCGTCCTCTGGAGCGCGTGTGTACTCAACGGGTGGAATAACGGCCTTGACGTCAGCGGGCACCTCCTCTGTTGTGTAAAATGGGTTCAGTGATTGGCCCATGATATCTGGACACCAACAATTGTATGTGGAAAAAAAAAGTTGAAAGAAAAGAAGAACTGAAAAAAAAAATCGGCGGAGCAGCTGACAATAATGTGAAAGGGCAAATAAGGGGGTGAGTGAAGACAATGGAGGCCAACTCCAAATGCGTGGAGCTGTGGTGTTCAAGTTGTGCGGGAAGAAAGACAGAGGAGAAGTGAGAAAAAGAAGAAACGAGAGCAATTGGTTTGTTCATGAAAGTGGGAGATCAAAAAGCCATGCGAGGGCATACGTTCAGCCGACTCGTGTCAACACAATGTGTGCACGCCGCGTGCTCGGCGCTTGCGGTGACGGCCAGAGAGAAAGGGAGTGAGAGGGCACACCAAAAGTTCTCTTGACAGCCATCTGCAGGCCCACAGAAAAAGGAGCAAACGGGAGCGGGAGAGAGAGCCAACCCAGCTCTCAGCGAGCAGACATCACTGCGGAGCGAACCAGAGGGAGCGGGGGGGCGCAAACAGAGCTCTGGTAGAACGACTAACAAGGCAACCCAGCACAAAAATAGCTGATACTGCTGTTTTGTGCTCTCTGCACCACCGTGCGGAGAGTAGTAGTGAAACAGAGAAAGTAGGGCCTTTTTTGTTTGTTTGTTTTTCCTTTCTTCATAGGAGAGAAACAAAAATAAGAGAGAACAGAGAAAAGCGGATTGTTGTTTTTGTTATGAGTGTGGGATATTTTTTTTTTAATTTGTTTGAGGTAACTCGCGACAATAGTGAAGGAAAAGTTAAAGAAACAGAAAGCATGTTCATGGCGGAGGGGAGGAACAAAAAGAGTGTGTGAAACGGTGGTACCCAAGAAAAGCACGATCTCTCCAAGAGCACAATGCGTGGAATAGCGAGGATGCTATTGCTCACGCCTTTTCTTTGCGCGCCTTTTTCTTTGAAGGAGACGTTGCCGCACCCTTTTTCTCGGGTTGCGAGCCGTTTTCAGGGACTTTTTCTTCCGCATCGGCATCACCTTCTGAGTCTTCGCGGTCGTGTTGGCGCTCACGTGGGTCGTTGACGTCGTACTTCCATTGCGCAAAAAGGTCGAGCTCGGAGAGGGGGGTGTTGCCATCACCGCCAGCTATTGGCTGACACATGACAGAACGGATGCGCTCTACGAGGTACGGGCGAGTCAGGCTCAGTCGCTTCAGCTCAACAGGGATTGTGCCGTTGAAGGAGCAAATCTTGCCTTCATCTTCGCTGTTCATCGGGGCGTCTTGCAGGCGGATGTAGGCAACGCTGCCATCCCGCATCATCGTCATGGACGTGTTCGTGGAACTCGCCACGAGAAACACGGGTCCGTGCTCCAGCAGAAGCTTTTGGCAAGAGACTTTGTTGACGTGGAGGTCAAATTTGCCCATACCATCCAGCACAGGGATGTACACGACATCGTTGCTGTTCTCGTAGGCAACAAGCACGCCACGAGGTTGGTCGCGTGGGTTGCGGATGTTGCCTGTGTGGTCACGGTCGGAGGCAATGTACGTGAGGCCCACAACGGCACCCCACCCATTGTCGCCCCTCTCCACGGGGTCATACACGCCGATCACGCTGAAGAGATCCGGCGCGCTTTCGGCGTGCGGGAGGTTGTTTCGTGCCGCCCAGAACGTGACGCGGCCGTCATAGCTGCCTGTCACGTAGTAGCTGAAAGGCGTCATGGGGATCTTAGTGCGTCGCGCGCCGGGTACACCGGGCTCCTCCGGGTACGGGATCTCCGTCACACACGTCACCGCGGACTGCTTGGTGCCCTTCTGCCACAGAAACTGCTCGATTGCGTACGTCTCTGGGTAGCGGCTCACACGACAGTGCAAGTCTTTGTCGCATGTGAAGAGACGGCGTGGATGTTGCTGGGCAAGTGCCTCGCTGGCGCTGATCGGCTCGATACGTGGGACTGGTGCGGAGAGGAACACAGATGTCATGACGCTAAAGTGCTGCACGAGAAACTGGACTGGCTCTTTCTTGTCGCCACTGAACTCGATCTTGTGGTCTGGCGAGAAAAGGACGGAGAAGCGGTGAACTTCACCGAACTTGTCCGCAAAGATGAGAGTGCCCTCGTCGGTGGCGGCGAGGTGGGTGATGCGCTTCTGATGGGGACCGAAGGAGAAGCAGGGCTTGAGAGAAGAGGCCAGCGTGGCAAGCCGCTTCTTCCTCTCTTCACTCATGTCGTCGCCCTCCTCATCCGATGAGTCACCGGGGGCTTCCGAGTTATTTTGCTTCAGTGAAGAGAGGTTGTAGAAATTGATCATCTTTGAGTCTCCTGCGGTCACCAAGCAAATGGGGCCGTCTGGCACCTTGAGGAATGTCACAGCGCGAATAATCTGGCCGTCGTCGATGTGCACAGAGTTGAATGGTGAGGCGGTGGTGTCTTCGTCATCGTTGAAGTAGCGGGCAAAGATCAGTTTTGTGCCAAACGCAATAGCGACGCCCTTCCGCGGCAGCGACGCCACGGCGAGAGACGGCTCATTTGTACGACTGTTGCGATCAGCCATGGTAATCCAATAGGTTGAAGGTGCTGCGTGAAATCGGGTAAAGAGCACGTGCACACACACACACACACAAGCAAAGCACAGGTGAGGGGAAAAGGGTGAGGAGAAAGATATTTAAAAAAACGGAGAGAGAGAGACGAAGTGGAACAAGCACAAAGAGCCGGTATAGCCGGTGGAGATATCTACGCTCAGAAAAGGATGATCGAAGTGTCGATAAGTTGCTGCAAGAGATCGAGTACACAGACTGAACTCAAAAAATGGTGTTCAAAGACAAGAGAGAAGGAGGGAGAGGGGGAGGGGTGGAGAGTACCAAGGCACAGAATCGCAATCAGACACGCGAGGCACCTAGAAGGGGCGTGTGGAAAAAAAAAAAAGAGAATCATGTACACCGCAGAGTGGAACAGAGTATCGACGTGGAGAACTGCGGCCGTCGCATAGTGAACGCGCCAGTCGTGACGTAAGACATACGCTGCATGTTACGATCCCTTGGGTCCAGATGGAGAAGAAGACCCAGGAAGTGGGGCACTACCGTATAGAGCCGGTTGGTTGTGGATGTGCAAAGAGTGCAACGATCAAAAAAAAAAAAGGGGGGAGAATTAAAACGGATAATGTGCTGTTCCCGCTCATGGCGCACGGCCGATACCTTTGCGCCTCACTGGTCGTGTTTTCTCCGCTTGGCCTCGAGGAGGCTTAGCAGACCATTGATGAGATGATCGTCCTGGCGCTCATCTTCAACTTTTCGGAATTGCTGCTGCAGTTTGGCAGCTTCACGCTCGTGCAGCTGCCGCTGGATGCGATCAACATACATTTTGGCTGCCTTGCTTCGAGAGCCAGACATCACATACCCGAGCTTCTCCGCCTCCAGGATGGTGTCGGCGCTTTGGCCAATCTCGCCTCGCCTCGGCGCACGCTTGAACTGGCTGAGATACTCCTCCCGGGTCATTTGGGAGGGATGCTTTAGCGCAGCTGTGGCGCCGTCTGCGCCGGGCCGAGCCACACCATCTGCATCCTGCGCTGACATGCCAGGCACCACAACGCCGAAGTCTTCGTCCTCCTCTTTGTCGTCGGTGGCAGCGGTGGCAGCGGTGGAGGCGGCTTGCTCCACACCTGATGTCACACGTGATGACGACGACGCAGTCGTTGCTTTGGTGGTGGTTTTGTCGCCGTGATGCGGCGTTGATGGTGACGCCGCTGCAGCAGATGCAGGCTGCTGTGCCTTGGCGCGGGCGACGAGTTTCGCCAACGCACTCATTGGGGCGTGCGCGGGGGGTGCCATGTGGTCTGCCCGAGTAGCGGTGGGTGACGGTGAAGCGTCCGGCGTTGGCGCAGCGACCGGCGCGGTCACAGGTGCGTCCGTTGAAGGCTGCTTCAGAAAAGCGAGCGGGCTCGGGGTAGCGGGGAGGTCAGAAGACTGCACGGGGGGAGCTGTCAGCGACGGGGCATACTCAAAATCACTGCTCTGGGTGAGCTGATGAATGCTTGCCTCCACCACGTTCGCAGCCGCGTCGATGCCGTCGCGATCGGAGACAGCCAAGGCCTCGCCCTCATCGGAGCGTAACCGTTTTCGCCGCAGTGTGTGTTGTTTCCACAAAGCCAGTCCGTCACGGCTGAATGCGTTCTGGCGCACCGTGATGGTCAACAGGCGCTCCATTTGCTCGCCAGACGGCGCCCTGTGGTTGTCCTCCGCCCATTGCAGATCGTCAGAGTTGTCCATGATTCCAAAGAGTTCGTGTGTGTGCGTGTGTGTGTCGGTTCACCGTAGGAGCGTCACAGCTGATGAATTATTATGATTTTCCTTGGCAAGAAATCGCAGATGCACGTGGGACGGGGGAGCAACGTAGATAATGATGTGCCAAAGAAAACCAAAAAGTGTGGAAAATAAGCCAGAACAGAGGGAAAGGAAGAGAAGGAAGGAGAAGAGTGCGCAGACAGATGGTGACGATGCACGATGGCGACATGAGATCCGCACCAAAAACAGCCAATCTCCACATTCGGTAAGCAGGATATATATGCGGATGAGGAAGGAGGAGCCAGCACGGTGATATGAGATGGTCTTGCTGTGCCAGTGAAGCATGGGTAGCAATGGTGTTTGAGCTCGCAATCGTGAAAATCTGGGATGCAAATGAGAAAGGGCGCCATCGTGAGCTCCAAAAAAAAAAAAAAAGCGCCAGTGCACACATACATGGACACACACCGATCGGCGTTTCCTAGACCTGAGCATCCGGTGCAGTTGGGTCCGAAGTCTCTGATGCGGTGAGAGGGAGGGTCAAGTTGTGGTGCTGGGAACGGGGGGCCGACTCAACCTCCAGTCCGATAAAAAGCGCGTCACGCAAGGTTGGGGGAATGTCCCACTCCTGAAGCCTTTCCATCAGCTCCGCCCTGGTGAGCAGCGGTGTTTCTGACAGGGACACAGCAGTAGCTCTGCAAGGGTCCGAGGCGCCATCGGCTCGATTCGTCTTGGCCGCATGCCTCTTGGTCGCGTCCTCACCATCGTCACGGCCACGCTTTCTGTTGGGGTGAGTCAGCGGAGGCTGCACAACGTCCGGCTTCGGCTTTTCCTCCTTCTTTTTCTGCTTCGTCTTTTTTCGCACGACAAAGTGCCCGTGCGCGATGACGAGCTCTTCATCGTCGGCAAGCACAGTCTTCTCAACGTGTTGCCCTTCTATCTTGGGCGTGGTGTCCGGTTCAGCGTTGGGTTTTGCGTCGGCTGATCCAGTGGAGACTGGGGGAGCCACGTTGGATGGCACACACTCCACCTCGTCACCCTGCGATATCTCTTGTGGCGGTGATCTTTTTTCCTCCTCTTCCTCCCGTGCCCAGTCAGGCTCGCCAATCACGCCCTGGTCGGCATTGAGGCCCCACTCTGACGCACCCGCAGCCTTCCGTGACATTTGAATGGACTCCTCCTGCACCTGTTCTTGCAATGTACGAGCGGTGAGAGGCAACGGAGACGAGGAGGCGAGGAGGGTCTCTTCACCCGCATCAAGCCGAAGCGGGACCGCAGAGACCGGCCAGCCGCCTGCGAATGAGACACTGTGGCCCCCACGCAGGAGATAGGCCTTTTCGGCCAGGTTCGGCAGTGGTGGCTTGGTATGCAGCGACAGCGTCGCGTGTGCCTGGCGCGGCGGCGGCACATAGCGTGGCTGCACCGCGCGCCGGAGCTGCTGAGCCAACGCGAGACGCGCGCCCGCCGCTGCCTCCCACTGCGCCGTGTGTTGGGCCCAGTAAGGTGCTGGCACGTCAACACTCGTGGAGAGCGCCGCGTTGCCCGACGACACGGTCGGTACCTCGGAGAAGACGTCCTCGATGCGCAACAAGCCGTCATTCTCTGCAGCTCCGTGCATGGCCGCAGCGGCAAATGTCACCTCTTCCTGTGGCACTTCGCCGCTGACCTCCTGCCTTGTGCTGTCCCAAAACGATTGGTTCACATCTAGCGCATGCTGACACATGGTTTGCAGTTGTGTCTGCAGTGTTGGGTTCGTTTGCTCGCTGAAGAGAGGGCTCAGAAGCACGCGCGCAGCCACGTCGGGGCTGCGGTTCATCAAGAATTGGAGTGCGGTCTTTCGGCGACCCCACAAATCGCTGACGCTCTGGACGGGGCCATCGCGCCCGCCACCGGCAACGCTCAGCTCCAACGTCCGTAGCGCTAGTTGCGCCGACCATCCTCTAAGAAATTCGTCGCCATCTTGGTCAGAATACATTCCGTGTCGCACACGTTGTGACTCAATGTGTGAGTGCTTCACCCCAGCGAATACGGGTGAGCAGAGTACAACACAAAAAAAAAGGGGGGAGCTGACGACACGCTATGTGTTAGTGAACCTTCCAGAAAAAGAAGAATTTAAAAGGGAAACGAGGAAAGTGGAACAATAGCTGACAGAGCAAGACGATGCAAGACAAAGTGGAGGAGAAACGAATGCACATGACGACACACGAGAAAGAAAGGGTCAAAATGCACGTACAAGTACAAAAGGCGGGTGGTGTCACGACACAGAAAGCACAGCAGAGCGGCAAGCAAACAGTTTCTGACTAGCCGCACGCAACATGGCACCCAAACGTGGGCGTTGAAGCACAGGCAATGCGACAGGAAGACGCATGCGAGCGCGTGGAGAACACGCATCTTCAAGGTTATCACGCTTTTTTTTTTTGTTGTGTTTGTGTGTGTGTGCCTTTGAAGATTAGACCCGAAGGTCTAGGACCAGTTGTCCGGATACGCCAGAACATTTTTGTCGTTCGTGTTGTTGGTGTGTTTGTGATATGTTTATGTTGTCTGCTCATCGGAGCATAGCTGTGCAATGACATCACGCCTGCCTTGCTACGAGCGGCCCATTGGGCAACTCGCGCAGAGAGGTGCACTAAGCAATGGAGATAAGCTCTATTTGAAAACGTGGGGGTAGCAAAAATTCAAAAGTAAAAAGTAAAAGTGAGTGGAGGTGTTGCACTGTCTGTGTGCTTCCTTCCTCTCGTTTGTACATCGGTGGCAACAGTGGCACTGCTTCTTCTAGAAAGAAACAAAAACACTTGGATCGGTACTCGAGAAAATACCGCAATAAAAAAAGAAACGCGCTGACCACAAGCTGAACCCATTACTCGTGAAAAGCGGGGGGGGGCAGCTGAAAGGAAAAGGTGGGTGTAGCTGGGCAAAACGATACACCAACGTGGGATGTGAAACAAGAACAGGAAGAAGCAACAAAGCTGGACCAACTGCGGGCTCCTGCTGACACACGCTTCCTCTTTCGCGTGTTGTTGGTGTTGTTGTTGTTCCTGTGTATGTGTGTATGTGTGTATGTGTGTTGATCCCCCCCCCCCCATCTCTATCGGTCGCCTCTTGCTGCGTTGCTCTCGGTGTGCCCCCTTTCGTGCGATTCTTACACCATGGGCATGAGATCTTGTAGGTCAGGAGCAATATCTGGGAACTGATTGGCAAGTTCTTCCATGATTTCAATGACGGTTCGACGGCCTTGATCAAGTCGCGTCGACTCGGCTTGCGCCTCCTCTGGGTAGCACGTGAGCTGGTACGTGCCCTTCTCGCCTTCTCGGAATCGCTGCAGACTATTTTGCTTGAGGCGCTTTTCATCCTCTGTGCGCTCTCGCTCCTTTTGAGCTGTGACTAGCTGCTCCTGCAGATGCTCCATCTCTTCCTCTGCCATCTCCATGTCGCGCTGAACACGCTCGACCTCCGTGACGGTGCGCTCCACCTCTGCCAAGTTTTCACGCACGGCAGACTCGCGTGCTTGTGCTTCTTGCCGTTTGGTGATGAGCTCTTTGAAGAGTCGTGCGTTCTCTTTCTCCACTGCCAGGCGCGTGCGGCCCGTCTTGTTGTTCTGGGTGGCCTGCTCGATGGCCTTGCCTTTTGTGCGGATGATGTCGCGGTGGTCCACGAGCTTTTGCATTTCCTCGATCAGGAAGCGCTGCTCGCGTTGGAGCTGCGACATGCGCTGCTCCATGAAACCAATTTCTTTCTTCATTTTTTCAATCTCCGCACGGCCGATGGTGGGATCGAGAGCCATCTCCGTCTCTCGCGCAACCTGCAGTTTCCGTTCCCAGAACATAATGTCGCGCTCACAGTTCATGATTTGCTCCATCAAATCGCGCTTGGTCTGTCTCGTCTCCTCCACCTTCTTTTCTAATTGGAGAGCATCACGCTTTTTCTCTTGGAGGCGACGCAGGAGGTCTGTCTCTAGGAGGAAGGCGTCGTTGGCCACTGTTTCCTTGTTCTCGTTGTTCTGATTCAGGAGTGTATTGACGCGCTTCATTTCCAAGTGCATGTGGTCTGCTTTTTTCTCTAGTGACGCCAGTTCTTGTTTTTCCTCGGTCACCTTGGCGAGAAGACGATCACGCTTCTGTGTCAGAATTGTGGTGCGTGCCTGAGCATCTTGAATAGCTTCATTAATGTCGTTGACAGTATTCTTGCAGCTGACCAGCTCCGTCTGCAGCTTGATCCATTCCTGCTGCAACGCCTCGTTCTCGGCGGACTTGGTCGCGATAGCTTTGGAGAGGCTGTTGATAGTCGCTTCGAGGGGACCAACATGCTCACCCTTCTCGCCACCGTGAGCTGCCATGATCTGTTCGTACTGGTGATTCAGCTGATCGAGTTGTTTCTGCTTTTTGTCGATCTCTTCGTTGCGGCGGCGAATATCGATTTGCATTCGCTCAATCAGGACGCCGCGTGACTGCAGCTCCTTGTTCAGCTCCTCCAGCGTGCTCTGAAGTGTGTCATTGTACGCCTTGGCCTGCAGTGTGTCGACACGGATACGCGCGAGCTCGTTTTCCATCTGGGATACTTGCAGCTCTTTTGCCCGAATAGCCTGCTTGATCTTCTCAATATCGTGAAGTGTGCCTTGGCTTTCCTGCTTAAGCGTCGTTTGCTTGCTCAGGTGTTGCAGAACATCGTTTTCCATGTCAACAATCGCCTTGGCGTGCTTCTCGATCTGCTTTCGGAGATCATCGGCGATTTTGTTCTTGTCTTTCATCTGCTTCTCGATCTCCTTCGTTTCAGCATCCGATTTTTCTACAGCAGACTGCATCATGGCATATGTGGAGGCGTTCTTGTCGCGCTTCTCCAGTAATGTGTCCATTTGCTTTTCGAGGATTGTGATTTCATTGTCTACACGGGACAAGAATTCCATGAGCTTGCCATTTTCCACCTCAGTCTCTTGCAACTGCCGACGCGCACCACCAATTTCGTTCTCGAGAACCTGAAGATCACTTTTTTGCTGCTGCAACGCTTCCTCAGCTTTGCGGAGGGCGTCGTGGCGGCGCTGCATGCCCAGCAGAGAGCTCTTCCATTGCTGCACAAGCTGCTTCTTCTCCATGTTAATGGCCTCCATCTCGGACATGGCCTCCGCGACAGTATCCTTTGCCATTTTTGTCTCAGTTTTCTGACTTGCTACCTGTTCGCGAAGAAGTGCAGCCTGGTCCTCCAGCGTTTGTACGCGCTGTTGCATTGCGGTAATGAGTTCATCCTGGCGAAGCTTCTCCCTTTCCAGCTTTGTGATGTCGTCCTCAGTTTTATGAGCTGCGCGGCGTTCCAGCTCTACCTCGTTTTTGAGGTCGTCGTTGAATCGCTCGACTTTTTGGAGTGTCTCGGAGAGCTTGGCAAGCTCGTCTTGCCGTGCATTGAGCTGCTTCTGAGTAGTGTCAATGCGTTGTTGCAGCGCCTCCACGTCTTTCGAAACAGAGTCACGCTGCTGCAGTTTTTCCTCGTGCTCGATCTGAAACTTTGAATGTTTGTCATGGAGCTTTTCTAGTGTTTCCTGCAGTTTTGCAAGGTGCTGCTGTGAATTGTACAGCTCCACACCACAGTCTTCGCGGTCTTTTTCAACCATTTTGAACTCATTCTCTTGTTCGTGCAGCTGTTGCGAAACTTCTTGGAGGTGCTTGCGCAGCTGCTCTTCGATTCGCCTCTGAACGGGTGCCAGCACCTCGGACTCTGGATCCATTTCAGAGATGTCGCTGGCACTTTCGTACTCGAATTCCTCATCACTGCCCTTTGAAGACATTTTCGAAAGACTTTTTTTTATTTTTTAATTTTTTTTACTGTAGTCTGGAATCAAATAAACGAGCGAATTTGCAGTGCGTCAGCAAGAAGAGCAGAGCAATGATAGAGCAAAATAAATACTGAGACAAGGCAAGTACTCGCTACGTCGTACACTCTGTTCTAAGTGTTTGCGCACCAGAATAGAAATATATTGCGATGGGATATATATATATATATAGTAAAACGTTGGAGCAAGTGGTTGATGGAGCGTGTGTTGGATGATATATTCGAAATTAGATAAGTTTAAGCGCACGCTTTCTTGTTAACAGTTACAACGGTAGAAATTGAAACAATAACTGAGCGCATGTCTCAGCTCATTTAAATGGTGACCAGAGAGTTTCGAGTGCAACAATGTGGGATACACGGCACGACGCAATAGTCATTTGTTTCGTTTCAGTATTTTCCCTCGCGGGTTGCAATTAAACTCCACACCTGACCTCAGGTTGTCATGAGTATTTTCTATTTGTTCGTATTTTGTGCGCTACTGTAGGCATCCACAAGGGGAAAAAAAATGCCACCAACAACAACAAAACAGTTTGCGCATGCGGCGCAGCGACCACATTGAATTCCAACAAATGCAACCACAAATGAAGCAAACGATTACTGGCTGCCCTTCACACGTTCAGCGAGTCTCTTCTCCTCTTTCACTGCCCACTCTGGCATTTGATTGATCTCGTTGTAGTCTGGTACAGGCGCCTGATCGATGCCGTTCTGATGGGGCCGGTACTTTTCCGGCAGCTCTGGGATAACACGATAACTGTAATCCTTGGTTTTGAACTGCTTATAATACAGCCACTCCTCTTTCGTATCAAAGTGCTCGGGAGGGTTGCCGTTCTGGAACGCTAGAACAGCTGTACGAATGGCCCTCCGTGTCATGGTGGGAACGCCACGCACGCGCAGTTGACGCTTCCCGCACGTCATGAGATCATTCCAATCTTTGAACGTCGCCTTGAAATCACTAGTCGGCTTTAGTCGGTGAATATCCGCTTTTTCCAGAAACACTTCGTGGTTCGGGACAAAAGATGTTGGCGGACGAATTGCAATTGGCAGAATTTCCGTTCGCTGTGTCGTTTCAATGGGTGCCAACTTCCGCGGATCCGGCATATAAGAATATTTGTACGCTTTATGGGGACCCCGCGTCTGATCCAGAAATCGCAGTGTCTGCTTCATTTAATTCCACAAAGAGAACCTAGATCAGGATAAGTAATAAAACAAAAAAAAATTGTGTCTGCAAGGACAACGGTGTGTACCACTCACGGCCGACAATATGATACGTTCACCACCTGGTTAAAAAAAAAAAAAAAAAAGAGTGTGTTCGGAGCAATAGCGCGGGGACAACAAGAATGTGATAAAATTAAATAAATAAAAAAACAGAGGATATAGAGTCAAGCAGAGAGGGGGAAATAATGTGTGTAGGGAATTTATTGTTCTATATTGCACGCTGTTGTTGGTTAATAAACCATTTGCAGTTGTAGAACACTTCAACTCAGCGGAAACAGCTTTCCGTGCGGAAATTAACCATTCCCACCGCGTGAATAAAAAAAAAGAACACGACTGAATTTTCTAGACACGGCAATAAATAGTTGTCTTCACTTGTCGCTCCGGGACTACACACACATGTACAATCTGACCAGCACCAACACCGTGGTAACAGTAAACACAAAAAATGGATTTTTTCTTGTTTACTATTCTTGCTGTGTATGTCATCAGTGTGCCGAGCGAAGCAGTGCAACGCACTTCGTCAACCTGCCGAAGTAGCCGTGTGGGTGTGAAATAAAACATTTTTGTCGTTTTTTATTTTTGTTTTAATGTAGCGAAAAGAAAACTTTACGTCCAGCAAACAAAGAACACAAGAACGAAGGAAATAACAACAGCAGATGAATACATAAAAAGGGAGAGAGGGAGGCTCACGCCAAACCCTTGTTTCTTCGGCGTTTTTATTTATTCTCTTTCGTTTGTTTATTTTTCCACTTTGAAAAATAAGAGCAAACGATTGGCACGACTCAGCTCCACATGCTTCAGTTATTTGTGCACACGACAATCCTTGTTATTGGAGGGCAACCGAGTGTTCAGTTTTATTTCATTAAGTAGTAGTAGTTGCTTCATGTATAAGCTTTTACTCTGTTTGTTTTAATCGGGATGCACGCGGTCTTACCATTTGGAGGTGACACCTGACAGAAAGAGAGGAGTCAAAAAAAAAAACATGCGTAGAGATAGAGAGAGCGGAAAACTGTGTGGTTGTGGTTGACATACACAAGCATTGCACATTGTGCTTTAGATGGGTCAAAAACAGTGTGCTTCAGCCCCCCTTTCTCCACGATTTCATTTTTTTTTTTTTGCAGTTTGTGGCTCTTGCCTGTCCGCCTCGCGAAAAAAGTTCAAACTGTGGGTGAAACGTCACAGCGGGCTGATTTCTCTACAGGCCTAACTGGGCAGCAACGTGTCCTGGAATCATCACGGTTCCGCTACTAACAGTGATGGTGTTGTCGCCGATTTTTGTGCCATTGAGTTGATGGATGCACTGTTGTACGGACTCTGGATTATCGTAGCAAACCATCACCATGAGCTCTAGGCGGTTAATGTCAAGAACATGGCCGTACGGTGCAAACAAATCCATAAGGTGCATGTTGGTAGTACCAAACGGAACATTGTCCGCCACAGCCACGTGAACTTCGGAAGGAGGAAGGCGCTTATTCTGGCCTTGTCCACGTCCCTGAGAGCGAGCACGGCCGCGTCCTCCCTGACGTCCACCTTGACGGCCACCGCGTCCGCGACCACCACCCTGGTGACCGCGACCACGGCCGCGGCGACCACCGCGCTGCGCTTCACCGTTTTCAGGATGGGCGCTGGTGGTCCTATTGTCACTAATCTCCATCTTCAGAAATTCAGCGGACAGATCCTTTCCACGCTTCTTGCTGCGCTTTGACTCCCTCGGCTTTGAGCTGCCTTCTTTTTTCTCCCTTACGATAATGCCTTCTATCGTGGAAAGCTTCTCACCAGAGGCCTTGGCAGATGCTTCATCGCGGAAAGTAATGAACACTGTCGTCACGTCGTTCTTGTTGTTCTTTTTTTCGCGAAGAGAACCAACAGATTCAACGTCTTCCCATTGGTGCAGCTGCTTCTCTACCGAAGGAAAGTCTTCAGGACGGCATGACGCCTTGACCATACACGCTTCCATTATTGTTGTGCGGTTTCAAAGAGGACAAGTTTTCAAAGTTGTCTGGGTATTTTCTTGTTTGAGTGTTAAAGAAAGAAACGAGTGCGGTGGCACATGGGCAGGTAGAAGAGCAAGTCACAGAGGGGGGCGGGTGGTAAGGGGTGGGTGGGGGTGGGGGGTTGGTCCGCGTAGGGTCGGGGCGCTGTGGTTCGGGCGTACTGGGTGGTCTGGCCGGGGCGGGGGTTGCCGCTGGGGCAGCCCAGCGGGCACAGGCCCCCCCCCCCCTCCTCGTCCCCCGCCATCCAAGACACAGCACCGCCACCACCACCACCACCCCGACCCGCCCCCCCCCCCACCTCGAACAACCCAATAGTACAACAAAGCATTGCTCATGCAAGTGCGAGCTTGAGCACCCATGCACAAGGTAACGGCCTCACACATTGGAAATCGTTTCACTGTGCCCGCATGGAAGCATGCATTGCATCATTTTCAGCGGCTGTTAATTGAATGCGGTTCTCCACTGGAAGTGGAGCACTCCCAGCGTTTAGGTCTGTTATTCTCCAAGAACGTTGGTTGTGACAGAGATGTCGAGCTGTGGGCGTCCCTGTTCGATGCAGACGACGTTCCAGCCACTGCAATGATGCTGAAGGCACTAGTCGTTCACAACAAATGGCAGACCGCGCTGAAATTGCTAGAGATAGGCTGTGATCACCCCAATTCAACTGAACTGGGTGATTTACTCGCGCAGTATTTAGTGAAGCGTGACCTTGTTGACGAAGCCTTTTCGGTTGTCCAGCTGCTTTCAAGCAGTGCAGCGGAGGTCGTGGAAAAAAAGAGCGACGAAAAATCGGTTGTGCCACGAAAGCTCTCGTCTTCGTCAGATCTTTTGGCCCAGCACGCCGTTGACGACACTGTCGGCCTTGCTACAGATCCAACGTACGTGCCGCGCGATGAAAGGTGCGATATGAGTGGGCTCGGATCTGCTGTTTTGAAAAAGTACCCGTTGAACTCTGAATGGAAACTTGCGCTGGAAACGCTCACAACTGTGCATCGTCATGCAGTCGGGAACACAAAACTAAAAATACTCGAATGCATGATCGCGCGATGTACATACGGAGGAAATGCACACGCGCTAGCACGTCAACTAGCGGATGAAAACCCAGAGAGTGAAAGTTCTTCCGCGATCCAGCGGTGTCTTTTATTCGGTGCGTTAGAATTAGGTGATTTCGAGCACGCGTTGGTGGCTCTTTCACACCTGTCTAAATTGGGTTCCACGGATGTGCCACGTCACTCTTTTGTTCGTTTTTGTCAATGGACACTGCGCACCCGCGACACGCACAGTCGTGCGACAAATAAAAAATGTGCTAGGTTAATTTCCGAGAACCTCGCGCTTTGTCCACACCAAAAAATGCAAAACGAACTGCGTGACTTCATTGTGGCATTTTGGAAAATGCCGTCACAGGAGAAGCACACTAGTTATGGAAACGGCGTTGACACAGCAGTTCCGCGCAGCGCCACCATTGCGGAGCTGGACATGCTAGCTACACAGCTGCTTAATCACGGGCAGTGGAAAGAAGCGCTACAGATCATCGAGCAAATAAGCGGTGTGACTCCAACAAATAGCGAAGAAAAGATTGTTCACAACGCCGTAAACGAGAGTCTCAGCTGCTGGCAGAAATCGCTTCTCTTCTTCACGTAGCTCTGGTTCGCAGCAGAAAAAAAATTGAAGAAAAAGCGTGATTGCACAAAACAGCCTCACCGCAGTGAGATGCATGCACATCATTCTTTTTTTGTTTGTTTCAACATTTCTTGCGATAAATTATTTTGTTACTTGTTTCACCCCCGAAGAGACACAGGGAAAAAAATGGAGAAGGTATTCAAAGTTGATTGGATCCCGAACAATTTTTTTCACGTGCTGATCAAGGTGACTATTGGAACATTTTTAACTCATGCAATCACAAACAATTAAAGAAAGACATACAAATGAGAGACCAAAGCATGAAAACAAGTGTTCCCATGCACTGTCGTCCAGTCACACAAACATGCAGATGCATAATAAAAAAAGAAATATTATACCTTGCACTCCCAACAATACTGTTTACGCATTGAAAATAGAATTGTATACTACACTGTTTATTCGTGTCCTTTTATCGTTCACCAATCATTTCATCTCCTCTTTCCGTGTTTCTCTACTTCCTGTTCATTATTGTTTTGCCATGCTGAATGTGCTCGCTGCCATTAATGTTACCCCGCTTCGTGAATGCCCTTTGATTCACGTTAATATGCACACATATATATATATATATATTGACTCGCAATAACACATTATTATTTGCGTACACTAACATATCGTATTATTCATTTTATCCGTCACTTTTTCGTCTCGTCTCATTTTGTGTTGTATTTCAAAGAATATTTCAGACCCTGTTGCTCAAACCACTCATCGACAGTTCCCTCGCTGCCTTAAAGAATCTTTGAAGTTCTCCGCTTTTTGAAATAACTCGCTCACAATGACCGCCCATCTTGTCGTGAACCTTTCCTTCAACTGCCCCAAGATTTCCATCACGGGCCCCATTAAGGAGAGCACTATTGACCGCCTCAACGAAATTCTGCCGACGGCGACCACCTCCACACGCAGTATTCGTAGTGATCCCCCTCAGTTCCAGTTTCTCTCTAATCCCGAGCACTGGTTCGTGCAGCTTGATGGCCAGTTCTGCGATTCGGAGGGTATCTCGCGCTTGATGGTGGTGCTCCTGGATGCACTGGAGGAAGAAGGTGACTGGACGCTGTCCACATCCGATGCGACGTGCGTTCGCAACAGCACCGCTCTGCAACAGGATGTTGTGGAACACTATCAAATGATTTTTTTGAAGCATGCAACTGACTAATTCTGTTTTCGTGAGCTGCTCAACAGTAAATTAAAAAAACAAAAAGAGAGCAGTGGGACATCGATCATGTAACACTTCACTATCTTGCGTGTTTCTCTTTTTCGTTCACCGCAATTTGCCACCTTATCAAACGTGATGTTGCCTGCAAATCGGCACTGGCAATGTAAATACTTTTTTTTTCCTCTCCAGAGAGCGCGTACAGGTTTGTTTTCATCTCTACTGAGATAGCTTGGAGGCGGAAAGGAAACGTAATCTCTGGCTGCTGTGGTGCTGTTCCACGTTTTTTTTTTTTTCTTGTCGCTCAGTGCGTGCTTTCACATGCTGTGGACTGAATGACGTGGCACGGACACCCTTACCTGCTTTTCTTTTTGTAGTTTCGCAGTCACTGATTTTGTTTTTCTGTTTTGTTTCTCATAGTCCTTTTTTATATACTGAGTTTTATGCGGAACCCAAGTGATTAACGTCATCAGTGAGTAGCGACTCTAGCAACTATTGATTAGCAGTGTTGAAACGCTCTTTCTTTCTTTTTTTTGTTTTCTTTCTTGTTTCTCTCTCTCTTTCTCTGAATCACCAGCCGCTCTCAACTTCATCTGTCTCGGTTTAAGGGTGACAAAATACAACAACAGGCAATTAGCCACCGAATTAATAGACCCAGAAGGATTTATTCAGCTGTGCACTTCTTTTGTGGCGCATTGTTCTTTGTGCCACAGAGTAATTTAGCAGTACCTTCAGTGTTGTGGCTCTCTGGCTCGCAGCATTCTGCGATACCGTTCGGCGACTAAAAAGAAAGCGTAGTACTCATATCAGGTACTGATTTATTCGGTTGTGTTCTGTAAATGTACAGGACACCAGCTGCCGGCTCGGAGCACGTGCTCTCTTTTTTTTTTTCCCCCTCCAGTCGCCATTGCATGTCATCCCGTTTTTTTTTTCTCTCTCTCACTCTCTCCGTATTCTGTTGTCACTCACTCTTGAAATTAGGAAGCGACTCACAAGCTTTTTATTCAGCTCCGACATAGTGTGCTGAGGTGACTAGTTACGCAGCCAAAGGAAGCAATAAATTTCGTAGAGAAGGAACAAAAAAAAAAAAAGAGAGACTCAAAGTATTTTTGAATATCGGTTCATCATGGCTGGTGACGAACCTCAAGCGGAGGCGCGTCTTGTTACGACGGCTGATGTTATCAATAAGCTTCAGATTCTCAACTACGAATCTGAGTTTTGCTTATCCGTCAAACCTCCATTCAAGCCTCTCACAAGCTACTACTTCGCTGGACCGTCAACAATTGACAACCCCAACGCACAATTTTTTTACTTCACGTCACTGTGCGCTTGGCTGATGAAGCTTTGTGGACATCAGTTTGAGCGCCCAGGTCAATTCGACGACCCCAACGCCACAGCCACAACGATTATTGCAGAGCTGAAGGCAATGGGCATCACCATCCCCAATTTAGGCCCGAACCGCATCAAAGCAGGGAGCGGTGACGCTGTCATTTCGGTACTCTCCGCTCTTGCGGATCAGGCGCTTGAAAAACGAGGATTTTCCTTCCGACCGATTGACTACTCGGAAGTTGAGAAATACGATGAGCTGGCAGCGGTGGCTGACGGTGACGATGATGCCAATGATGTGGACGTCGAGGATAACATTGTCATCGATAGCGACGATGAGGATGAGGTGTATGTTCGCGCCGCAGGAGACAAGGACAAGAAGGACGATGATGATGCTCCGATTACGTCCTCCATCAACGCAGACGAGTGGAACATGGAAGTTGAGCGCGTTGCCCCACTCCTTCACGTTCGGGCCGACTACGCTGACGACTGGCGCTCGCGCGTCGAGAGTGCAACCGTGCTCATGAAGGCCGTGGACAAAATGTACCCAGATGTGAAGCAAATGCTGACGCGAATGGCGGATGATATGGAGAAATCGCGCGAGCGCGTTGAAAAGCGTGAACAAACTCTGGCACAGCAATTTTCTGAACAGGTCGAGGAATACCGCGTCAAGCTTCGTGAATTAAATACCTCCCGAGACGCCGCAAATGTGGCTAGTCAAAGCGTGCAGCAACTCACAATGGAGCTCAACCAAATCAGTGAAATGCTTGATGACACAAAGCGCGAAATCGAAGATCGCGAATCGAAGATTTCTGACACAACACCCTTGATGCAGGTGAAGGGTGCTGTGTCAAATATTCAAACGGAAATCAAGCAAATGGCACTGCGGACTGGAGTCTTGCAGCACAACGTTCTGCACTATGTACTCAAGCAAACACGTGCGAGGCGCGAAGGCACAGTTGAGGGCGAGGATGACGGTGACGGAAACTACCGCATGATGTAATCATGATGCCACAGTGCAGTGTGGACAACAAGAAAATGGGTTGCAGACTCTTCCACAAGAGTTATCTGCACATTCACGCTTGTCGGCATGTGAACACGCTGTTACGATCTTGATGAGACCACGCGCGGCAATTTCGCAGGATGCTGTTGAGATTTTGAACTGCTGGCTTTACGCGTACGAAGTCGTTTTTCGCTTGCTGTCCTGTATTTTCGAAGTGCTGTCCGAGAGCATCAATTAGACACATCATATTTTTTTCTTTCTGTTATTTTGGTTTGTTTCTTTCTGCGTGCCCTGACTCGTCTGATTTCATTGAGCTGCAATGGGGTAGGATCAACAACAGCGGCCACTGCGGAAAAAAAAAAATGAAATGTACATGTTCCCTCCTCGTGATTCCCGTTGCAACAACAAACAGAATATTACCAAGAACCAAAGAGTTTTCTTTCCAAACAAAGGCAATGACACCAACAGCAACAGAAACGACCGTGTGCGAAAAAAAAAAAAGCCAACATATTCTTTTTTTTTCGTGACCGGTCCCCCCCCCCCCCTCATTCAAACAAAAGAATAAATGCACATAAGATGCACCGCTCTGCTGGTTGTCGTGGAACTACCCCCCTGCCGAACTGAACATGTATTCATGAGCTCTTCACCGCATGCCATATTGACGGATGGAAAGTGGTTAAATGAGCGTATTATACCACTGGCCGGCTGTTGGCTTTTTTTTTTTTTGCGCGCCTCTACTCTCTCGCAATTGCACATTCACCCTCATTTTATTTATCATCTCTGTTTGTTTGTCTGTGCCCGTCAACAGAAATTGTTCTACTGAAACACCAATTTTCTGTTGCTGACATTGAAGTGACACTCGTGAGAGTAGATCGCCACTATAGATATTCTCAGTTGATTCTCTATTATTATTATTACTATCAATCTCCGTTGATTTCGTTCTATTGCCCCCAAATGTCCCAGCTCGCACGAACTGTAGCGCTTGAGTGCCAAGTGAAGGAACTAGAGGAGCGTCTTCATCGCTTAGAAAATACGTGCAAATCGTCGATGGAGAATGAGCGCCACGAGCACCAAAAACAAATGGCAGAGGTTGTGCAGGTGCTAATGATGCAGGAGCAACTGCACAAAGATCGCATCACCACGCTGGAAGCACGCTTAGAGGAAGCCATTAAACTGTGTCGCGACGCTGCAGCGCTCCCACGGCACACGGATCCAAGCAAAGCACCAGCACTATTGGCTGATGGCCCATCCAGACCTGCTGAGGTGGGCTCTTCGCCAACAGCTGTACCCGCATTGGCGGTGCCAACAGTGCCGGAGTCATATCGTGGGCGCATCAATCGCATCTTCGACTTCTACACCGCCGGGGATGCGATTCACCCCGAAATGGGGATGGCAGCCTTTTGTCGTTTCTTGCGCGACTGTGAGGTTGGCCGACCAAACAGTGGCACGTCGCCAGAGCTGTTGTGGATGGCGGTGATGCGCGCTTTTCACAGTGACGCGACACCAGCAAATGAGGCAGCGTCGCGGAACAAGCTGGAGGACCGCAGCGCAAGTCTCTTTGCGCGTCAGCGACTTGAGGTATTTGAGCGGGAGCGCTTCCCCGAAGCTCTGGCTGTCGTGGCTGCTGAGCTGCACAAGCTGCTGATGCTCTCGATCGATGTTCCAGCCGGGTCAAATGCCTTGGGCCAAAGTGCACAGGACACATTTCTCGTCTTCCTCACAGGCGTCGTCTTCCCGCGCACAGCGGAGGCCATGAGACGTCGGTCAGCCACCATCGGTGACGGACACGTCGACGCAGAAGGCGCTCTCCATCACTACGAAGAGGTTATTCGTGCATATGATGCAAATGATGATGTGAAGGGCGTTTTGAGGCAGAACGGCGGAAGTATCAAGAAGGCCTTCGAGCAAGCATCTAAGAGTAGTCCCCCGAAGAAGGGAACCCCCGGCGTGACTATTGAGGCGCTGGCCAGCACCGTGCGCCACCATGGCCTCCTTGCGAACCTATCAAGAGCTGACCTGCGCGCCATTTTTGAGAGCTGTGTGGCTTGGGAGCGCGTGACAAACAACGTCGCTGACCCGATGCCGGCTTCCTCCTCAGAGGAACAACCCATCTTGCAGTCCATTGCGTTACCAGGCTTCTGTAGAGCGTTGTGCTGCGTCGCCGAGCGTGTGTATGGAGACGCCGCCGTGGCTTCGCTGTACCCGACACCAGCGTCGCGGATGAAGAAGCTGATGTCGAAGATGTTCGTGCTTTCATGATGTGCTGCAACCCACAACGAAGCGGCGGTCTTCGGCATCAGCGTCTCCGTGCCTTTGTGCCCGAACTTAAGCACCTTGACTCGTATTCCCCCCCCCCCTCCTGTTCGCTGCTCACTTCGCCCCCCCCCCCCTCCATGCTGCCAAATGTACTCACTGACACTCAACGTGCAAGCGACTGTGCAGAGGACATGCGTCGTGTGTGTGCGCGCATATCTAGAGCCGCTTACACAACACTCGTGCAGGAGCTCACTCTGTGTTGTCCAGCCTTGCTACCCCCCCCCCCCCCCCCGTCTCCTCGCCCTGGAGATGTTTACTCTCGTGTGTGAAAATGCTCCCTTCTCTCACTTGTCCCGTTCTTCACTTCCCCTTTCTCCGCATCAGCGGTGCACCAAAAGCCGAACCCCGAGCCACATATCCATCGACACTTTAGACACACCGTATTGCGATATGCCAAAACCAACCCCAGCTGCCGGCGTGTCGACCAAGAATAGGAGCAAGAAGGACAAGGCTCACTCGGCCCCAGCCAAGGCGGCACGTCGCGCAGAACCGCTCTCAGAGTCGGAGGCAGTTCGGGAACAGCTACCGGAGATCTTCACCGTCAGCAAATTGGCTGATGGCAAGCGACGTGATCGCTACCACCTACGCTTCAACGAGCTTGCAGAGCTGGTTCTGACGACCGAAGTGAACCCCGCGCGCCTCACTGTGACGCCTGACTTTTTCCCAACTCTCCAGGTCGGCTTCATCGCGCGTGCAATGGGATTGGAGCTGTCAAACAGTGATGTGATTCAACTGGTCTCCCTCGTGGAGGAAGACGCACCATCAAAAGGCGCCGTCAGCCGAACACGGCTAGAAGGGGTTGTTGTGGATGCAGCGATGACTGGCGTCCTTGGCGGGCCAACGCTGGCGACGAGCGGCATTGTGGATGAGCTGCGACTGAAAAACTTCCATCCCATTAGCTGTGTGCGTGCCGACGAGGAAACCATATATCGGGCTTTTAGTGCCCTCGACACGGCCGCCCGCGGGTATTTGGATGAAAACCAACTGCGCGACTGCTTTTCGCACGGCGCAGAGCCGTTCAACGAGGAGGAAATCGAGGAGCTACTCTTGGCTATTCTGGACCCTGAGACGAACGTTGCCTACTACAGAGACTTTGCGGATGTCATGGCACACGAGTGACGCACCATTTCCCTCTGTCTCTCCGCTCTGCATGTGCGCTATTTTCTGTGTTCTATCTGCACGACACGCGCGCACACAGTGCTGCCCCCACGACGAATGTACAGTAGTCACTTGCTGCCAATGAACAACAACAATACCAATTACTGGACAAACTGCCCCCCCCCCCCATCCTTGGATTTGAACAATCATAAACTGCAATCGTGCATCTGTTTCCCCCCTCTTTCCTGCGCTTCACGTCGACGTGTACAGCTGCCCCAGCTGCTCGACCTTCCCTTTGTCTTGACTGGCTGTCTGCTTTCCTCCTCTCCCCGCCAGACCTCTCTCTTTCTCTCTCCTTCTCTCTCATACCTGCATATCTCAACTTTTCATGCTTTCCTTTTTTTTTTTCTGTCGTGTACATACGCATAGTTTTTTTCTTCTTTTTTTTTCTTTCCAATTGAAGAAATACAATACCCATAAAGAAAAAAAAAAAACATTCATACACACCCATAGAAGACGATATCCGCGTACACATACAAAGACCAACATACACACATTCAAAAACTATCAGCAACTATAGTAACCACGAACTTCCACAGAATCACACAAAAAAATGATGCGAAGACTTCCCGTGGCACTGACAGGAGCTCCCTTGGTAGTCGGAATCGGCGCTCGAGCCTTTTCTTCGGACTACGGGAGCTCTGTTGGCAAGATGAAGCCGTCACATTCATTCAACAGCCGCAGCGCTGCTCACCGCCACCCTCCTCGCCAGACTACGTGGAAGTCAAAGGACACGCCCGCCGCAGAATCTGACGCTGAGCCAGCTAAGGCGACCCACGCATACGACGAGGACGAGGAGCCCGTTACGGACGTCCCTCGCCGGGTGAAGAGCCGCTACCAGAGCTACTTTGAATCTCGCAGCGAACCAATGACCTTCACCCGCACATTCGCCCCTGCGTCGTCGCCGAAGGGTGACGCCGTGTACGCGGCTCACCCGCAGGAGACATCACTAGACGCCGGCGCTGACCAGTTGGAGGATGCTGTGACGAAAATCTACAGCTCCGATGAGGTGACCCAGCTGCGGCGCACGGCGCCGTCTGCGAGTCGCGAGGCAACCCGCGATGACGACATGCCCCGCGCCGTGAGTGATCCGGATGTAGACGGGGCCGATGACGAACCCACCGACCACGCACTCGAGGATGCTGGCGAGGATGACGCCTTCGCTGCTGTCCGTCGACACCCTTTCTTCAACGATCTCGTGCGTCGCACTGAGACGAACATGTCTCGTTACCGCAAGGAAGTGCGGGCGACGGGCCGATACGGCCGCGGCATGATGGATGATTGCATCCGTCCCTTGCTGCAGCTTGTAGACTACCCCTTCACCCCAGCGAAGCTGTCGGAGCTGGTCCACAGCGTGAGCCCTGTGACCCTGCGCAATTCGCTCAAGGAATTGACCAACTGCCAGAGGCTCCACGTCTACCACTCAAAGGACACGGATGTCGTACTGGACTGGACGGTCGAAGATTTCCTCCGTCGTCGCTACGAGAGCATCCATGTCTCGTGGGAGCCGCTCGAGGTTGTGCGAAAGCGTTACGGCTGGTCTGAGGACGTCCTCACTGACCGCGACTGTCTCCTCTACTTTTCCCAGTTCACCGACTTTGTCGAGCTGGCAGAGCTGCGCGTGACGAACAAGGGCAACACCAAGGCTGTGCCCATTGAAAACCCCGTGGCCTTGGCACAGAGTGGCGAGGCAATCCCGCCGTCCTCGCGTCTGCTGATCCGCCGCGTGGCGCAGGCAGAGACGGAGCCGTCGGTGACCGAGACCATCCGTCTGATGGGCACCCCCGCGATGGCACGCGCCGCCACAAACCCAATCCGCGGCAACCGCGGGCCCCAATACGGGTCGTCTCGTCGCCACAACAACCCGTCCACTGTCGCTGACGTCTTCGACGCTGCCGAGGACGCTGCGGCAGAGGTGGAGGGAGACGAGGAGGCGAAGTTGCAGCACGCGGCCAACACCGTCAAGCCACTGCGCCAAGCCTCGCACCCGTCGGGTCGTGTGATCAAGGAGTTCTCCCTTGGTCGCCGCCTTACACCGGAGGAGACGGCCGATGCGATGGAGCCCACCTCAAAACCCACCTCCGCCGCCTCTGAGTCAGCAGGGAAGGATGATGCGGAGACTGGTAACTTCGACACCGCCTCCTACGAGGCCCTTGCCGCTGCATACCACAAGGCCAAGGTCGAGTCCTCTGTGCTGCGTCGACAGTTGCTTAGCACGGATAACATGGAGATGGTCACGCGTCTCGAGAGCAAGCTGGCGGGGTGCCGGAAGGAGATGCGTCGCCTCGAGGGGCTGTTGATGAGTACCATTCACCAGGGCCACTCCCCGGTGGATCTGTCGCCTGAAGGCACCGACACGACTGCCCCGCCCGCCGATCAAGACAACGAAGACGCCGACGCCGGTAACAAGGACAGCGGCCGTGTGGCAGCTGGCGCCGCGTTCGGCTTTCGTCTGCCCAAGAACCTGCCGCAGTACACGGAGGCCCCTGAGTTTGATAGTGCACCGCCAAAAAACCGATACGGCGCCGTGGAGCCCGATCTGGACGAGGACGAGATTGAACGCGCAATTCACGACTTCGACGCAGAAATGAGTGGGCTCCCACCGAAGACGGCGCCGGCACGAACATCGGTCTATCGCGCGCAACCCGCCCCCTCTCGCTATCACAAGGCCGCGGAGAAGGAAGATGCGGCTGAGGACGAGCTCGATGCGAACGACATCGAGGGAGACGACACCGTCGCAGCCGTCGAGGACGAACAAGACACCCACGCCAGCGCTGGCCGTGTCGAGGAGACGGCGGAGTACAAAACCATGCTGCGCGAGAAGAAGGCTCACGAGGAGCGTATGGCAAAGATGGCTGCCCAGCTCGCGAAGATGGAGAAGCGCCTGGCCGAGGCCGCCGCTGCGGAGAAGCGTGCTGCCGAAGAGAAGGCGATGCGCGTGATGGAGGCGAAGCGTGTTGCAGAGGCCAAGCGTGAGGCGGAGGCCAAGCGTGTTGCAGAGGCCAAGCGTGAGGCGGAGGCCAAGCGTGTTGCAGAGGCCAAGCGTGAGGCGGAGGCCAAGCGTGTTGCTGAGGCCAAGCGTGAGGCGGAGGCCAAGCGTGTTGCTGAGGCCAAGGCCCGCGCAGAACTGGAGGCCGAGAGGCAGGCTGCTCTAGAAGCGCGCCGCGAGCGCGCGCGGCTCAGTGAAATTGCCGCCCGCAAAGCCGCCGCGCAGCGCCGCAAGGCCGAGGAGGAGGCACTCGCCCTAGAGGCTGAGCTCGAAAAGAAGCTCGCAGAGGTGCGCGCGAAGCTGCACCGGGCGTCTGCGGCGGCCGATGGTGAGGACGACGCTGCGATCCCAGAGTCTACCGAGGCCGTCGAGGCCGCTGATGAAGCCGCTGACGAGCCCACCCTGGATGCCGAGGAGGAGGACACGCCTGACACTCTCACTGCCGTGCAGGATGATGAGGCGGTGCCCCAAGCTTCCGAGGTCACCGCCTCAACTGACGCCACAACTCCGCCCACGACGAATGGGTTTACGTGCACACCTGAACAGTACGATGGCCTCCAGCTTGCCGCGACGCGTCTGCGCCGCGAGATTGCCGTCTTGGAGCGCCAAATGGAGGAAGAGGGCGACGAGGACGATGAGACTCTGATGACGGTCTTGGCCGAATCTCGTGCTGACCTGGAGGAGCTCGATGAGTGTATTCACTCTGTTCAGTCGAATGAGACGTGGGCGGCCGAGCGTGATGCCGCGCGCCGTGCCGAGGAGAAGCGCCAGAGTGCGCAGGAGGACAGTGAATTCCACCGCGTGCAGCGCGCAGTGGACGAACAACGCTTCACGATCGACCTGCTGAAGCGCCGCATCCAACACGCCACGAGCCGCTCCGTCGCGTCCGCGCTGGAGCAACGCGTTGTGCAGGCGCGTCGTGACGTGGCGCGGCTTCGCATCACCCAAGATCGCCTTCTCCGCGAGGGCCGCGACGCGTTTGGCCTCCCTCAGGGTGTCAGTATGGCAAAATCTCTCGCTGGCGAGCTGAAGGACAGCGAAGCCAAGGCGTTGGCGGAAGAGGTACAGCGTGCGGCCGCCGGTCTGCCTCCGTCAAAGCTGTCGACTGAGACACAATCGACTTCTCACGATGTGGGAGAGGCCGTTGAGGAGGACGTAGACTCGATCGACGCAGACGTCGAAGTGCCTCGTGCCGTAACTGGTGACGAGCCAGAGACGATGACGACGCACAGCGACACCCACGCGCGTCACCACCAACGCTCCACTGCGACAGAGCCCATAGTGGTGCCTAAGATCGTCCAGGAGAACCCCGAGATGCGCCAACTTCGTCAGCGCCTCGACGGTATTTTGCGTAGTATCCAAAACGTACAGGAAGGCCTGTTGCGCATGCGTGACGCCCCCGCTGTGTACGACGAGGAGGAAGAGGAGGCCGCACTAGCCGACATGAAAGACAAACTGGGCCAGCTACTTGGCCTGCGCGACGACATCCTGAGTCGCCTCAAGGAGAGCGCCAACGCTTCGGCGAGCGAGGATGTGGCAGATGTGGCCGACACCGCTGTGGAGGACATCCGTGGTCACTCTCTCCCTCTGCTCCGTTCATCCGCTCCGGACAGAAATGCAGCTGCGGACGCGCTGGCAGCTCCCAAGTCACATGGCGTTGTGGGCATGGTTGAGCAGCGCACTGGTTACCAAAGTGCCCACCAGAAGATCAACGCCGCCGCCTCCCGTGTGCGCAGAGGACGAAAGTAAGCCTCATGCTCTCTCGTGGTTTTTTTTTGTCAATGACCTCTCTTTGGTTTTGTCCTGCTTCTGCCCTCCTTCGGGGTGGGCCTGTCGCGACCATTCGCTTGTCAACAATTCTTTTGTTTTTCACCTCTCGCAATGGCTCATCGCCCCCCGCCCGTGGGTATCAGGAGAAAGGGCCGTGGTAAAAAAAAAAAAAACAAGACTGCCCCTCTCTCTACTTTTAACCATAGATGCACACAGAATACTGTGCACACCTTCATAGATTCCGACGTTTTCTTTTGCGATCTGTTCATGACATCGAGGAATGAAACATTCTTTTCCCTCTTTCCTCAGTCGTACGCATGCGTGTGGAGCACCGTGTGGTGCGGAAGGGCTTCACCGCAACTTCGCATTGTTTTCAAATCCACGTCGCACTGGGCACTCATTGCCGGGATTCGTGTTCTTTCTTCCATGTGCTGTTTTTTTTTACACAATTTTGTTGTTGACGATTTCAGTGAATCTGTCTTTTTATTGATGCTATTAGCATAGGCGCTCTTCCTGTGCCCCTTTGTTTCCTCTCTGACACACGTTGATGTCGTGAAGCCCCCTTTCCTTCACTCCTACACGAAAAGCACACACACAAATAGCGCCAATACACCTCATGAATGGTAGGAACAACGGCGAACATGATTGCTCTCGATCCTGCTGACTGGCACCGAACGAAACGCACTCTTCGCCCCCCCGTGTTTTGCATGACGATGGTGCCACCGATATCTGTCTGCAGTGACTGTGCGCGTACAGGTGCTTCAGTGGTAGCTCGAATGCGCAAACGAAAAAAAAAACACACATATTTTTTTCTTTGGTATTCTGTTTCTGAGGTTCGTCTCGCCAGTCTTCTGCCGTGGCCCGTTTCATGCCTTGTTTATGTGTGGATCACAGGAACATGGTGCACTAAAAACGGTGGCTCTACGGATCAGCACCTATTTTTCCCCCTTGCTAATCATTCGCTTCTTTCATTTTCTTTCAATTTTTTTGTTTTTAAATGCTTTCATCGGTAGAGTGGCTGTCCCTCTGAAGAAGGAAGGAACTCAACAGCAAAACAAAAAAGAAATAGCGAGGAAAAACGGCGGTGTCAGTGCACCACTGAGAAGAAGCAGTAAGGAAGACCACATTGAAAAAAAAAAAAAAGATGCTTCATTTTAGTGCCGTGTTGAGAAAGAACCCTGTGGTGTTCAAGCAGGGACAGGGTATGTTCTCACATCAGCTCAAGCGCATCCTCAACAAGAAATCATTGCACAAGTACGTCTGGGATCCCTTGCCCATGTATGAGCCGCGAAAGCTGGTTCATGCGAACCGTCTGGTTGACCACGACACCTACCAGGAGCTGTACGATCCTCACTGGGAGGAGAACAAGCATGAGGTGCCCGACCAGCAGTTTTATAAGATTCCCGTCCCAGCTGAATACAAGGATGCGTACTGGTGGCGGGACCTCCAAGCGCGCCGTGTGCAGTGCCCAACGGAATGGGTCCATCACCGCATGCACAACAAGGGTGACCGCCGCGCCTACGACTTTCAAGATCTTGCGTTTCGTAAGAAGTTCGAATACTCCTACGAAGAAGTGGCTCAAAATGCAAAGGACATGCGCAGCTAACACAGAGGAAACACTGTATCTGTGCTCGACGGAGCTGGCCCTTGATGCGTGGGTTCACGGTGATGGCCGGAGCATCGTTATCAGTTTGGCGGTCCTTGCTTTCGTCCCTGCTCGGCACCATTCTGTCAAGCGACCTCCGCCTTTGTTTGGGTGTTGTTGTTGTTGTTATTGTTTTTTTGTTTTTGCGCGCATCTGCGCTTCATCTCACACCTACAAACGAACCAGGAACAGCTTATGAGCCCCATACTCCCGCAAACAAGAGAATTATGATGCGAAGATGCGTTCTTCCTTCCTTCCTTCCTCATGTCTTTACCTCTGTTGTGTCGCCTCACTGACTTTCGTTGTTGCCCCTTCTTCGTCAGCCCAACACACCGTATCAGTCTGCGCGTGGTGTACTGTGCTGCTGCTGTGTCTCTGCATCGCGACGATGGGAGTTGTATGAGGGCAGACCCACTGGGGATACGTCCCTCGCAACACGTCTCCTCTTAACCATGATATATCTCCACATTGCATATCGCATTCCCTGCTCCTCTTGTCTCCATCGCTCGCTCCCAAAATTACACCTTTCCATTCCGCCATCTCATTTGTGCTACATTTCAAGTCGCGGCACTGAGCGTGTAGTATCAGTTTGCCCACACACTTCTCTGTTTTTTTTTTTCCTTTTGAACATTTGTTTTGCTCAAGACTTTCACAACATACACGCACCTATAGACCAAGCGCGCGCTTTTCTCTTTACCGCGAGAAACAGTGGTGTGACCCCCTTCCCCATCCCGTTTCTCCCTCTTTTCTTCCTCTTTCCATGCGCCATTGGGAAGAACAATAAAACACACAGAACCTACGCATCCACTTATTGCCATGTTTGTGCCGAGCTTGAACCTCGATGGTACGCTCAAAAAGCGATCTACGATGCAAGACCGTCTCGATAAAGAGGGCCAGCCTGGTGTGTACTCACCTCGCGTGCCCAGTAAGGGCACTAGCGGCGAGCGAGCATCGGGGCACATGGATGACGGACAGCGAAGTCGCTCTGCCAGTCAAGACCGCAACTCCTCCGTCACACCTGCGACTCTGACCATCACCAAGACGGCCCCCTCCACCACCGCCGCCTCCGTGCCCCTCACCGTCCACACAATAGATGACACCATGCCCATCGCAGACCCTGAGCTGGAGGCCCTCCGACCTTCGCACGGGGGCGGGTCTCCTCACTCGCCACCAACAGCTAGTCTCAGCAGCAGCGGCCCGACAAGCGGCTCACGTGGCCACGCTACATCTGCACTGGCCACCCTCGTCGAGCACCAACAGGCACGCGAGAAATCGCCGTCTGTCACAGGAGGCACAACACCGGAAGCCGAGGCGACCGCCGATCTGCACGGAGCACCCCATCCCCCAGGTGCCAGCACCGGCCCACGGCCCACGCCAGTGCGTCGTGCGCTGGGTTTGCACCACGTGCAGCTCGAGGGGGCCTACGTGATGGGCCGCCCCATGAAGGCATATGTCAGTCTTCTAGACCAGAAGATGTCCAGCCAAAAGAGCCGCAAAGGCAGTGCCCCCGGCACGACCGCTGCCTCGGCCGGGGCTGTGTTCCGCCAGAACCCGATGCAGTACATCTCATCCATTGCGACTGGCGGTGACCTTGTCGCAGTGGGTGATCGTGCGGGGCGTGTGTGCGTGATGCGGAGAAGAACCATGACGGACTCGCAGCGCAAAGAGGTCGCGCAGCTCGAGGAGGTAGACACCGGTAGCGACAGTGACAGCGATGACCCTGGCGCGGCCTCGTCCACGTCGGCGCCGTCCTACCGCTCACGGCGTGGCTCGACCTTCAAGTCTCACCCCCACTCGCAAGACCCGTACGAGTTCCACACAAGCAAACAAGCCTACGTCTCCGTCATTGACCCCCTCAACAGCGTCGACGTGTTGCCGAGCGTGACGGCGATGGCGTTCCTGCCACAACGAAGCCCAGCGTCTTTCTTGCTCACGGCAAACGAGAAGGTGCCCAAGTTGTACAAGATTATGTCTGTTCGCCAGTCTGCCCAGCCCTTCCGCGCCGTCGACAAGATCGACATCAAGACGATCGGCCCGCTCACGGCCTCGTCCAGGGCGAGCACCGTTGTCATGAAGCCGCTTGTGCGCTACGCCCTCAACCACGAGTTCAACATCAACTCCATCTGCCCCTTCTCCGACTGCGAGCAGTTCGTCACGGCGGACGACCTGTCCGTGCAGCTGTGGTGCACCGAGTACCCGGAGACGTCAATTGAAACGTACGACCTCCGCCCACCCAGTGAGGAAGAGGCCCGCGAAGTGATTCGAGGCGTCCGCTGCTTCCCCCACGAGCCCTTCTTGCTGTTCGCCACGACATCAACGGGCAACGTGCGCGTGGTGGATGTGCGACAGTCCATGCGCTGGATGGACCAGGCGCCACAGATATTCGCGAACCCGCAGCGCCGTGAGGACGGTGACTACAGCCACGTGACGAACAGCCTTTGCGACTGTGCTCTCAGTCCGTGCGGACGTTACATTGCAGGAAGGGACTTCATGTCTGTCTGCCTGTGGGATGTGCGCATGGCAGGGGACGCGCAGTCTGGCGGCGACCCCGGCAGCCCTCGTCGCGCGGGTGGGGCCAGCGGCGGCGGCCTGTCTGCTGATCACCGGGCTGTGCGGAACTGGTCGCTTCACCCGCACCTCCGCACACGTCTGGATAGTCTTTACCAGTTAGATTTGCTGTTTGACCGGTTCGACGTTGCCTTCTTGACAAGCAGCATTGTGGCGACGGGTGGGCTGAACAGCGTCCTGTACACGATGGACGTCACAGCGGACACAACGAACGACTCCTTCGGGGATGACGTGACAACATCCGGCGCGGTCGCCACACACGGCGTGCAGGCCTTTCAGCTTCCCACCGTGGAGGGCGTGACAGACGTGCCTCATGCCGTTGTGCGGGCCCACAAAGCCTCCACACCAGCTTCCACTGAGGCGAGTGCGACGGAGCTGGGCTCACGCATCACGCTGCTATCTCGCCCGACGATGTCCGTTGGCGGAGCGTGCGGCATGCTGGCCAGTTGTGGGCAGGCTGTGCTGCAGTTCAGCTACAACGGGCTCTGCTAGTGCGTCTGCACGTGTGTCCTTTGTCTAGGCAACGTTCTCCTTTTTTTTTTTGTACAACTGTTCTTCTTTGTTGTTGTTGTGCGTTGCGTGTGTGCTCACCTCTTCCAATATGTTTGCGCACATCTTGTGCACATTGTCGGACCCTTCCCGTCGCTCTCACCTCGGTGAAACAACCAAAACAACAACAACAACAACAAAAACAATCAACTTAACAAAAAAAAAAAAACAGTCACATCATGCATGACTATGAGTACGCACGCTCTCCACCTGTTGTGGAGTTGAGGCCAAGTGACAGCTTGCTACATAACTCCTTGTCAAGGGCTTTCACACGTGTTCCTCTCGCTGCACCGCAATCTGATAGAGTGCCGTGCTCAGCTCTTTCCAATCTCGCTGGCTCATTCGCTCATTGAATTCCTGACCTTGGCCACTGGGTACACTCTCACGCACTCACACCTCTCTCTTCACACATGCCAACGATGAAATACACTCAAACAAACCACAATCATGGCACAAGAAAGCGACAATTCGTTGCCCTTATCATATCTATTCGTCATTATTGTTATCAGGAAAAAAGAAAAAAAAA
>JASANS010002425.1:0-41374 GCA_030849605.1 Wallacemonas sp. 195SL | reverse complement strand
AAAAAAAAAGAGCAGAAAGAAAGGAATACCTCAGTGAAATACCGAACAAAACAAACCAAAGCAGCTCACACCAACTGAGAGAAATGCCGCCCAAGAAGCGTTCCTCCAGCCGTGGGCGTTCTCGCTCTGCGTCGGCCAGCGCTCGCAAGCCAAGCCGCTCTCGTTCTCGCTCCGCTCCTCGGAAGACGAAGCTCACACCGGATGAGCTGTACTTCATTGATGCGCCGCGCAAGTTCACCCCTGAGAAGGACACATGGGATGGCCACTACGAGTTCTTTGGCCCCCTCGGTGCCTTGTTCATCATGATTGCGTCTCACGTGTTGATCTTCTACTTCTACGTCTGCATTGAGAACTTCCAGGGCACCATTATTTACCCCGGTCACAAGATGCTCAATGGCGCCAAGATGCAGGACGTGTTCGGCCAGTACTTGAAGGACCACGCGACTCCCTCCATCAAGACCTTCGCTGCCTTCTGGGGATTCCTGCTGCTCGAGTACATCATGGCGCTGGTTCTCCCTGGCTTCTACATCAAGGGCCTGCCCCTCGCGTCCGAGAACGGCTACCGCCTGACGTACAAGTGCAACGCCGTGACGTCGTGGTACTGCGTGCTCATCGCGGTGGGTATTATGCACTACACCGGTGTGTACCCGCTTCAGACGCTGCGCCACAGCTACGGCCGATACCTCGCCACGGCCACCATCTCCGCCGACTTCATCGCGGTCTGGGTCTACATCTGCGGTCTTCGCAAGCGCATCCGCATGACCGGCAATCTCATCTACGACTTCTTCATGGGATCTGGCCTCAACTTCCGTCTCCCCGGCAACATCGACGTCAAGATGTTCGCCGAGTGCCGCAACTCCTGGGTGCTGCTGATGCTGCTGACCCTCAGCTGCGCCGCTGAGCAGTACCAAGAGCTCGGCTACGTGACGGGCAACATGTGGTTTATGGTGTTTGCTCACCTCATCTACGTCAATGCGATCCAGAAGGGCGAGGAGTGCATTATCTCAACCTGGGACATCTACTACGAGAAGTTCGGCTGGATGCTCGCCTACTGGAACACGTGCGGTGTGCCGTTCTTGTACTGCATGCAGTCCATGTACATCCAGACTGTGCGCAAGGACAAGTCGTACCCCACGTATGTGCTCGTGGGGATGGGTGTGGTGCTGCTCGGCTTGTACTACATCTGGGACAGCATCAATTCGCAGAAGAACCGCTTCCGCATGCGTCGCTCTGGTGTGCCTCTGGAGCTGGTTCGCCGCAACACCTTCCCTCAGCTCCCATGGCGCTTCATTGAGAACCCGCGCACTCTCAAGAGCGCGAAGGGCGAGCTGTTCGTGGATGGCTTCTACCGCTACGGCCGCAAGATTCACTACACCGTGGACCTGAGCATGGCTCTTCTCTGGGGCGCGTCGTGTGGGTTTGATTCCTACATTCCGTTCTTCTACGCCTCCTTCTTCTTCTGCCACCTCGTTGACCGTGAGCGCCGTGACGAGCACCGCTGCCGCGCCAAGTACGGCAAGCTGTGGGACGAGTACTGCGAAGTGGTGCCGTACAAGTTCATTCCAGGCATTTACTAGAACACAACGTACCAACGATCGAAGCCATTGGGCGTTCCCCCCCCTCTCTTCTCCCCCCCTTTTTAAAGCAACTCCCCCGTTGTTTTCTCTTGAGGCTTTTTCCCCCTTTTACTTCGTGTACGCCCCTCTTTTCGTTTTTTATAACTTAGCAAAAATGGCAACAAACACAAACAAACTGTACCAGTGTTCCTCAATCGTGTTGATTACTACTGTTTATTTCTCCCTCTTCACAAAACGTGCTGAAGGCCTCTCTCGTTCCATCACTTGTATTTGCGTTTTCTCGTTCTCTTCTCATGCACATTGCGCAAAGTTTCGGCACCACCACCAGATGGCAGCAACAAAAACTAATAAGTTAAATGAACAAAAAAAGAAACATCTCACACGCGCAGTGAAAGTACCCACAGAACCAAACGCAATCGTCCGCAAATCGAACAGTTCTTCAGCAAAACTTGCCCAATCCCCCTAAAAAAAAAAAAAAAAGGAGACGGCAGGAGAAGCGTGGAAAACTAAAACAAAAAAAAATTCAGTCGAAAAGATAACACATCAATTTAAAGAGTGATACATCGTACAATTGCACATCATCTGGAGGCCGAATCGGCAGCAAAGAAAAGCATAATCATTACAAAAAAAAAAAACTTCGAAGCGACAGAAAAAACAAAAAATGACATTGCGCAGGCACTGACGTCGTTTTTCTTGTTTCCCCCTTCCTTGCGCGCGATAGTTGCCACGTGTGACTTTTCGACTGGAAAGCCGATAAAAATGCGAGGGAATGCGCGTTGAACTGTTCCTCATTTCTGATTGGTACCCCTCTCAGCTTTTGTGTTTTGTCACGTGGTTGTTTTTTTATTTTTGCCCTCCACTTTTTCTTCCCCGCCGGCTGCGTTGAAGCACTGCGCATGATGATGGTCGATGGATCACCGCCTCTCGATGAGAAGTCAATGCATGAAAAGCAGTAGCCAAAACCAAAGACACGCCCACAAACACACACACACACAAAAAAAAAAAAAACATTTCCACATTACACCTGACATAAGTATTCAACAAGAGTGAAAAAGAAAACTGTGAGTGACGCGCATATCAAGGTGTGTCTCCTCATGCAATGGGCTGCAAGATATAGTGGCCTACTTTTTTCTTTTTTTTTTTTGGGTGTATCTCGGAGCGGATCTGTGGACCGATGCGACGGTGCGCTTCACGCCTCGACCGTGTTTTCTCTTTTTCAGCACCCTGGCAAGTGCGTGTGGCGCTCACAGGGAGCGGTCCGCGCGTGAGCAGAACACACGCTGTAGTGCAACAGGACCACACGTCGTGTTCTCCTCCCGTCTTAGCCTCATGGCCGTTTCATCCCTCTCCGCCTCCTACTTGCGTTTGTCTGACTGCCAACACTATGCTCTGTCTCTCTTCCCCTAATCCCTGTTTAAAAAATACGTACATATGCGCTTACCTATCTTTTCCACGTCGACGTTTGCGGCCTCTTTTTTGTTTTCCTTTTTTTTTTTGCTCCTTTCCTTGTAGTGTCGTTGTAGCCATGCTCCGTCGCTCCACAGCCGTGCTTGACAGCTTCAAGGAGCACTACCACCGAGTGCATCTCCCCCGTCGTCTGGCGCTTCAGCGCTACATGCGTCAAGAGCATGCCAAACTCCAACGCCAGAGCGCTGCTGCTGCTGGTGGTGCCGCGACGAGCAGCACCACGAGACACTCGGAGTCGACTAAACCTGGTGAGGTCCCGTACTCGTACAATCGCTGGTGGGTGACCAACGACCACGAGTTCCTCCATCAATTCGCCTTTGTTGAGGACCCTGACGTGACAAGAGAGAAGCGTCAGACGCTGCCTGTGGTGACGAAGGAGAACATATGGCGTGAGCCCCAGAAGACATATTTCATGCCTTTTGCGCCATACATCAAGGTTGTGGACTACGCCAAGGATCCCGATTCCAAGTTCGTGAAGCCGGTCAATGTGCCTCGTTGGAAGGATTACATGCAACGCACGAAGCCAGTGGTGCCCCGCACGTGGTACTAACCGGACGAGCGCCCCACCTGTGTGGGAGTAAAACCGTGTGCGTGCCGGTTGATGGAGACGGTACGCCGATTTGTGGGTCTTGGCACCCTTTCCGTGAACTAGGCACAGTTCATCCTGTGCGTGGGTGTTGCCCACTTCCCCCCCTTTTTTGTGTGTGTGCTTTGCATGAGACTCGTCACTCGTCAGCAGTGGGTGCCACTTGATTTCAAACGATGAGGCAGTTTGATCACCTAATCTCACACCAATCCACACACGAGTTCTGCTGGAGTGATTCTCTACAAGGACGGGCAAGCGATGGCACGTCACACCAGCGGACATCGCGCTTTCTGAGACGCGCGTGTCCGAAACCACCACCCTCGTGTTGCGGAGAGTGTTTAGGAGGGAGCAGCGCAAGCACTCCCACCCACCCACCCGCACGCATGCATATTCGAGCACGGCGCGGTCTCCAACTGCTTGCGTTTCCAATGCCGCCCCCCCTCCCATCTATTGTCCATGGGAAGTATCGGATGCTTCTTTTATTCTTCTTGTTTCCCTTCGTCTTGTTCCCTGTGAACCAGCATACACTCCTCCTCCTCTACCCCTCTTTTCAATTCACAGCTTGTCCTCTTCATCTGTCTCCGTTGACAGACTGAACACAGCTTTTCACGTATACTCTCTTTTATATTATTTATTTTTTGTTTCCCCACCCTCACTCACACATAGTTGACGACGATGCTCCGCGGCCTTGTCGACCCGGAGAAACTGACGGCCGAGCAGGAAGAGCACATTGACTCCCTGCAGGCCGAGATCGACGAGATTTGGAACCGCCGCGGCGACTACAAGCTTGACCCCGATGCGTGGGAAGATATGCCAATTTTCATGGAGACGGTCACAGAGGCGGACGTGGAGAGAAACGCTCAGTGCGCGGCACTGTCCCAATTAGTGTACGACGAGGTGCCTCCGGATGAGATCGCTGAGAACCGCAAGGAGCACGGCAATCGCGCTCTCAAGATGGCTCTCAACCCTGCGCAGGAGAACCGGCCCAACCTAGCTCGCGCCGCGTGCCACGCGTACACGGAGGGACTCCAGGCCAAGGGCAAGGATACCGCACTCAGCTCCACCATTTACGCGAACCGCAGCCTGGCTCAGTTTATTATTGGTAACTACGGCCACGGCCTTGAGGACGCGCAGAGAGCCGTCATCCTCAACCCTGAGTACCACAAGGCCTACTACCGTGGTGCCAAATGTGCAGAGAAGCTCCGCAAGTACGACATGGCGATCGACTTCCTCAAGCGCGGTCGCCAGCTCAATATTGACGCGAGCACGCAGCAAGAGTTCGACGACCTTGAGAAGGTGTGCACGGAGGCGAGGGACAAGTTGAAAGAGAAGGAAACCAAGGTTAGCCGCACCCAGCGCGTCGAGGCAGCGAAGCTGTCCAACATCGCGCGCGCCATCACGAGCCAGGGCATCAAGCTCGGCGCTGTTTCAGAGGTGACCTCTGAGCAGATGGGTGTGTACGGCAATCCGAGTCCCTACTTTGGCACCGACAAGATGCTTCACGTACCCATCTTGATGATGTACGATGAGTACCAGCAGTCAGACATGCTGCATGATGTCTCCTGTGATGCGTGCGTGCTGGACTTGCTGGAAGAACTCATGCCCTTTCCCTGGGATGTGAATGGCCGTTACGCGCGTCCGGATGACATCGTGGTGTTCTACAAGATCGACGATGGCGTGAGCATGCCAAAGCACTACGAGGTGAACAAGGAGTGGCCCCTCATGGAGATTTTCCGCAGCGAGACTTACATGATGCCGCGCCTCCAGCCAGTGCTGCACATGATCAGCAAGGAGAGTGAGTACCTGGATCGCTTCGATGTTAAACGCCTCTGAGAGGGAGAAAGACATAGGGGAAAGCCAGATTAAGAAAAAATAAAAAAAGGACTGTGTCCTCTCAGATCAGGAGGCCATCTCCATTATTCGTGTAACATTCCGTACTAACTAACTAACACATAGACACATCAACCAACAGAGAGGGGGGGGGGGGACGAATTGTGGGCTGTGATTGTGGTAGAGTGATTTGCTCCCCCCCCCCCTCACGACGGTGACAGCAAATATCCTGTCCCAACTGTGCAACACGATGCATGACCTGTTGATGTGGCTGAAGGAGTGAGTGCGGCTGCGTAGACTGTAAGCAAGTACTGCTGGTGGCCATCATCCACTATTGCTAACTACCCGTGTCCGGAGCACTCTTCTCCCCCTCCATTCCTGACGGAGCATTTCTCTTTTCTTTGACCACATTTAAGCCTGAGCTCTGGCACATGCCTTTTTTTTTTGTTTCACTTCATCATACTCTCTGCTACTCCCCTCTCCTCTCTCCCCCCCCTTCTCTCTTCGTGCCTCTCGCTGCCTGCACCGTTCTCCGTTTGCTTCCCTTGTAGCTCAAAAGATGCGGTTTCTTGGCTTTGAGACGCCCGTGTGGGCAATTCAAGTTGTGGAGTGCGCTGAGCGTTGCGCGTACTATGCCGTGGCGTTTTCCCTCTACACCTATCTGATGAACATGCTGCGCATGAGCATGGCTGCATCGAATGCAGCAATCAATGGCGTGTACATTGTCATCCCTCTCGCTGCTTGTGTGGCCTCTGGTATTGCCGATGGCACGACAGGACAGCCGCGTGTGCTGTACGTGTCGATTTGCCTGTACGCCGTTGGCCTGCTTCTCGTGACACTCTCTTCCTTGCCGCTGTTTTACAGCGACTTTCCGTCCCACCCATCTGCCATGTCGTACGTGTTCTTCACTGCCGGCATCGTTCTCTTCAGTATCGGCTACGGCAGTATGAAGGTGTGCACGAACCCAATCATGGCAAACAGCGTGCGAGACGGTGTTCGTGCGATGACCGCGGCCAGTGCCGAGGCGATCTCCTTCACCTGCGAGGACGCCCGTGCCGACGACGTGGCGTCACCCCACCTTGTCCCACCAACCACTCTCCACAAGAGTACTGCAGAGGCCTTCGCCGATGCCACGGAGCCGACCAAACCACAGAGCTCTGCGACACCACACGACGTGACGGAGGCGGCGCTCGAGGTGCTACTGCCGCGTCTGTTCCGAGTGACGTACTGGGTCACCAATTTTGGCGCGCTGCTTGGCATTTTTGCTGCCCCGCTCCTGCGAAACCTTGACTCGCGCACCGGCCAAGACGGCGATACCGTGTTCACCACGGGCTACTACTGGAGCTTCGCCTTTGGTTTTCTGTCCATTCTCGTCGGACTCTGCCTGTACCACAGGAACCAATACCGCTACCCACAGAACGAGCCGTCACCGACTTTTGTACTCTTCCGCGTAGCCGGTCGGGCAGCTTGGATCCGTTTGGCATTCGCGTCTGGCCGTATCAAGGACGAACCATTCCAGCAGCGTGCGCGCGACTGGCTGGACTACTCCGGCTACCAAGCTCAAGGCGACGACCAGGTGGAGGCACTTGCCCCTCAAGCGCGCGAGGGCTACGACACCGCTGAGAGCTACGCTGCACCACGCAGTGCCTCTCATGGGTTGGACGATGGCGCGTACGATCTGAATACGGTGACGTCTTCTGGCTGGATCGCCGACTGCCGCGTAACGCTGGCTGTCTGTAAGGCTTTCGTCGCGCTTCCCATATACTGGCTCATCTGTAACCAGTTCAGCACCAACCTCATGTACCAGGCCAGCGCGCTCAACCTGCCGCTCTGGGTGCCGCCGGAGATGTTCAACAACATCAACGTGTTTTCGCTCTTGTTGTTCCTCGTTGTCTTTGACAAACTGCTGGTCCCACGCGTGTTTGGCGGTCGCACACCACCGGCCGTCTACCGAATCATCGCGGGTTTCGCACTGATGGTTGTGACCATGGTGTGGTGCGGGGTTGTGCAAGTGGGCGTGACTAAGCGTGGCGCATACTCGAGCTCTGAGGCGTACGTGCTGCACCCTGGACAGTCCAAGATGTCGGCGGGATGGCTGGTGGTGCCATACATACTGCAAGGAATCGCCTCAGCGCTGGTGGACCCCTCTGTCATGGAGGTAGCCTACACTGATGCGCCTGAACGGATGAAGGGCCAGGTCATGGGGCTGTACTGGGTTGCATCGAGCGTGAGTGGCTTCCTCGGCATTCTTCTTTCGCCCGTGATGAAACCTCAGAATACGGTCGCCTTGTTTTTTTCCTTCGCTGTCGCTCTTGCGGCCTCCACCGTCTTGTTCTACTGTTTGAACGCGAGAAACCGCGCAAGCACGGGCGGGTGACGTCTCAGGGAAATTCAACACAGTCACCTCGCTAACCGTATCGCGACGTCTGAGAGTGTCGCCTATCTACCTACCTTCTTTCTTTCCTGTCTTGGCCTCGCTTACCTTGCAGCTCTTTTTTTTCAATATATGGGTTATTCTTCTTGACCAAGGTGACCCTGTCTACTTGGTCTCGAGTGTTAGTGCGTGCGTCCCTTCTTTCCCGTCCCGCCTTGTATTATTCTAGGTGACGAGAGCATAAAAATGTGCACTCTGTGGCACGCCATCTTGGTTACCATCACAACAACAGCCACTCCTCACATTCACCATTCCACATCTCAACGTGGAACAATCGCGTGTGCCGTTGTGTTGTTTGATAACCTCGCTCTGTACGTATCACACAGTCGCACCTCACTCCACTGTACACAACTAGTATACGCTGCTGCTGCGCAGCCACCACCACAAACAATCCGCAATCACCAGAAACTGTGCGTCATATCCGCTCTTTCCCCTGCTGAGGCAGCGCTGTGCTCGTAGGCCGCTTTGCATTCCACCTCCACGAACAAAACCCTTTGCCTAACTTGGACCCTCACCTCCCGAAACCGTTCTTGAACCAGCACCTCACGTTGGCGCACCGNCTGCCGCCCACCAACTGCTGCCTACCAACTGCTGCCTGTCCAGCACAGGCACCTTCCTGCTCTACAACACAAACAAACGCCTCTATAGAAAACTACTTCACGACCCGCCTGCGACCCGCATATGTGTGGCCAGCGCTTGCCCGCTTTCTGGGGCGCTTCAGCCCGACCTGGGTGGGCGTTTCCGGTGCCTGATGGCCGATACACGTTGGCGCACCGCCTGCTGCTTCACCGTGTGCCCGACACGAATCTCTCCCTCCACTGCACACTTTTCCTCTTCTCTCCCCGTCCCATTCTCTCCTTTCCGCGCTGTGCCAACCGGTGCTCTTTGTTTCCTGTCTCTCCTAGTCTCCCAAGCTCTCTTTCTCACTCAGTCTCTCTCTCCCTAACCCCCTATTTCCCCCTCCTCTACCACCATGATGCGCCACCCGATGCTGCACATGCGCGCTGACTGCGACGACGACAGCGTGCGTCGGATGCTTCGCTGCCACCGTGGCCACCGTGGCCACCGTTGCCCGCGTGGTCATGGGCTGCGCTGCCGTGGCCTATCTTGGCGCTGCGGCGGTGGTGGCCGCGGCCTTGCTGTCCGCCGCGATCGCTGCGGCAACCCTATGCGTCGCGCTGCGTCGTGCCCCGCCCGCGCTGAGCGGCTGCGCGCGTGCCGTGGTGCGATGCGCGGGTGCGGCGGCATGCGTTCCATGTCCGCTCCGCGCGGGCTCTGGATGATGATGCGGCATGGCGAACGCCGTCATGGTCCGCACGGCTTCCACGGCTTCCACGGTCCCCACGGCCGTTGCGAGCGTCCCGAGTCCCCGCAGCGCGGACCCCACGGTTTCCACGGTCCCCACGGCTTCCACGGCTTCCACGGCTTCCAAGGACCGCACGGCCGTTGCGAGCGTCCCGAGTCCCCACAGCGCGGACCCCACGGCTTCCACGGCTTCCACGGTCCCCACGGCCGTTGCGAGCGTCCCGAGTCCCCGCAGCGCGGACCCCACGGCTTCCACGGCTTCCACGGTCCCCACGGCCGTTGCGAGCGTCCCGAGTCCCCGCAGCGCGGACCCCACGGTTTCCACGGTCCCCACGGCTTCCACGGCTTCCACGGCTTCCAAGGACCGCACGGCCGTTGCGAGCGTCCCGAGTCCCCACAGCGCGGACCCCACGGCTTCCACGGCTTCCACGGTCCCCACGGCCGTTGCGAGCGTCCCGAGTCCCCGCAGCGCGGACCCCACGGTTTCCACGGTCCCCACGGCTTCCACGGCTTCCACGGCTTCCAAGGACCGCACGGCCGTTGCGAGCGTCCCGAGTCCCCACAGCGCGGACCCCACGGCTTCCACGGCTTCCACGGTCCCCACGGCCGTTGCGAGCGTCCCGAGTCCCCGCAGCGCGGACCCCACGGCTTCCACGGCTTCCACGGTCCCCACGGCCGTTGCGAGCGTCCCGAGTCCCCGCAGCGCGGACCCCACGGCTTCCGCGGTCCCCACGGCTTCCACGGTCCTTGCGGCCGCGTCCGGTCGCCACGCCCGTTCCCCGAGCATGGCTGCTGCAAGCCGTGGGGACGCGGTCTGCGCGGCGGCGAGCGATGCGGCGCTGGTGATGTGCCACGGGATGGCCCTTGCTACGTGCGCGGTCCGTGGTGGTGTGCGCTGCGCGACGGATGCCGCCCCCACTGTGGGCGTGGTATGCGCGGGTGGTGGACGCGAGGTGCCGTCGACCCGGCTGCGGATGCCGTGAAGGAGGACGACGCGTGTGCTGATGCGCCTGCGGAGGACGTGGCTGCCGATGATGCCTGCTCCGTTGCGTCTGGTACGAGCAGCAGGGCCTCTGACGCTGTTGTGGTTGTGGTAGACGCTGCTGAGAGTGCTTGCACCGATGCGCCTGCGCCAGCACCTGCGTGTGAGGGCGAGTGCGCGCCACCGCGTGCCGACGAGGAGTGCGCAGCTCGCGGCGGTCACCGGGGTGGACGCCACCATGGCCCCCACGGCTTCGGCGGCCCTCACGGCTTCGGCGGCCCTCACGGCTTCGGCGGCCCTCATGGCTTCGGCGGCCCTCACAGCTTCGGCGGCCCCCACGGCGGCCCCGAGGCGCGGCGCATGCACGGCTGGATGCGTCGCCGAATGACGGATGGGCAGTAGCGCCGCTGCTGCGTCTCCTCGGTGCTCGTAGCGTTATTCTACGTGCCCTTGCTTTCATAACTCTCTTTGCTTTCCTTAACGCCCCCACGGGCCTTGTTTTTCTGTTGCCCATGTTAGCGGCCTTTTGCCGCTCTTGACGGCTCATGTTGCCACCGCTGCGTGTTGACCCACCTCGATCCGTTGTGCACCAGGGGGGTGACTACCCTCTGGACCTGCCGCTGCCGCACGTCCCTCCTCGCGAGTGTGACTGTCCGCGCACGGCTCCCTGACACACGGCGATGCATCACGCATGCCCGCAACTCTTTCGCTTCGGCTTTCGCTTCGGCTTTCGCTTCGGCTTGCTTCGTGCCCCGTAAAATTGCTCGCAGTGTACCTCGCGCGTGCGTGACGGCTGTGACTGCGCCTGCGTGCCACGCCCTCCGCGGCTGGCACTGCGAGGCCGACAGCGCCGCCCCGAGTCGCTGTGCTGTCTTCCCTATAACTACCTGACACATAATCATAACTTCCCCTTTTGGCGATGCTGGCCTCCGCTTAGGACTGTGCCTCCGCCTCTCTGCTCCCCCGCCCCCCTTTCGCGCCGCGCTGTGCTTGTGTCCGCACAGCTGCGCTGAGAGAGGCTGCCGCTGCCACCGCCAGTGCGTGCGTGCTGTGACCTGCTTCACCATGCGTTCGTAGGCCGACACCACCCCGTCTGCGCCACTGCTGTGGAGCCGCGCCTGCTTCGCGTTTCCCCCTCCCCCTCCTGCACCCTTCTCCCCGAGTGTGGTGCCGTGCGCTGTCTCTCCCCCGTCCACCCTCGCTCGCGCCGCATTGCCTGTGCGTGTGTGGGTGCGACAGCTGGCTAGACTCACTTCCCGCAACGTGCTTTCATCAACGCCCTCCCCCACCCCCTCTGCCCCGTCTCCCTTTCCCTGCCTCTCTCTCGCTGGCTCGTTGCTCCCCTGTCCGCGCCGCTTCGTTGACAGATGGCCTCGGCGTCCGCGCGCACACCGCCAGGTGCCTCAATAGGGCGACGCCGCCGCCGCTTGACGTGCTGCTGCTGCTGCCTACCAACTGCTGCCTACCAACTGCTGCCCACCAACTGCTGCCTACCAACTGCTGCCTGTCCAGCACAGGCACCTTCCTGCTCTACAACACAAACAAACGCCTCTATAGAAAACTACTTCACGACCCGCCTGCGACCCGCATATGTGTGGCCAGCGCTTGGCCCTCCCTGTTTAGGATCCTGCATGCCCCACCCGTCATGCCTCCTGCCCTCTTATAACGTCATTGGTGAAAGGTTAAGGGGACGGAAGGGTTCTTTCGTTCCACTTGGTCCACTCCGTGCTTGCCGTCAACCTCATGTTTTTCTTACGCCACTTCCTCTCTCTCTCTCCTTCACTAATCGCTATCACTTAACTGTTGCATTGGGGTTCGTGTGTCGTGCCGTTGCCATGTTGTGTGACTGTGCCTTCAACCCCTTCCTTCCTTCATTCTTGTCGTTGCGCTATACCTGTTAGTTGGTCAATAGCAAACATGGTTGCCAAGAAGCGTGTCCAGAAGAAGGTCGCCAAGAAGGTGAGCCGCAAGAGCCCCGAGTACTCCACGGTGCGCAAGAGCTGCTCTCCTGGCACCGTCGCCATCATCCTCGCCGGTCGCTTCCGCGGTCGCCGTGCGGTGATCCTGAAGCAGCTGCCCCACAACGGTCCCCTCGTCGTGTCCGGCCCGATGAAGTACAACGGTGTCCCGATTCGCCGTATCGACTCCCGCTACATCATCGCCACGAGCACCAAGATTGATATCTCTTCCGTCGACACGAAGGACATCACTCCCGAGGTGTTCGCTCGCGCCAAGGCCGAGAAGGCCCCGAAGAGCGAGGCTGACTTTATGGGCGACAAGCAGAAGAAGGCTGCTGAGAAGGCCGCTAAGAAGACCTCCAAGGCTGCGAAGAAGACCGTCGTCTCTGACGCCCGCGCGGCGCTCCAGAAGAAGGTCGATGCCGCCCTCATCGAGGCCATCAAGAAGGATGTTCAGGGTAAGGAGAAGGCCGGCTACCTGCGGTCTGTCTTCACCATCATGCCCGGTGACACTCCCCACCGCTGGGCCTGGTAAAGCGAAGTACGAATGCTTTGACCGCATAACCTACTTTATTTCTTTTCTTTTCCCTTTTACTCTATAGCAAAAAAAAAAAAACCTATACCAAAGCAGGCACCACAGACACTGAGGTCTTCTCGGTTCTCCAGAAACTCGCCACACCAATGCCGTCTGTATTGTTCTCCCAGCTATCTCAATCCCTGCTACTCCCCTGCTCAGCACTGACTTGTTGAGCCGGCTAGAATATCAGCGTACTCTGGGAGCACACATTGAGAGCTGGTCGTACCTTTGGTTCCTTGCCCGTGTAAATCACGCTTGAATGGCCTGTGTAGCAGGCTCGCTTGCTTTCCTCTACAGTAGCTCTTCAACCACCCGGCAGTGCGGCACGGTGTACGCATCGACAAGCACGCGCACACTACGCCCAGCTGTCGGCAAACTGTGACCTTACCATGACCAAGTGCTCCCGTGATAGCCTCATCTTGAAATATTCACCTACTTCTCCCCTTCCCCTCCCTACGCTTCTTCTTTTCTTCTTTTACATTTTTTTTGTTGTTGCGTGGTTGACTTGCAGACGCACCTTGCTGTTCTAGCTTTTTGCTTGCTCTCTCGAGGTGGCCTTTCCCCCTCACTTTGTTACCACTGCGTTGTGCTGAGCATGAGCGACAGCGATGAGGAGTACGACCCGGCCCAGGTGGCCCCAACGGTGACATGCGACATCGCGGGTGCGATGGACTCAGCGAGCCTGAATACCCCTGAAGTGCCAACCGTGACCAACTCCTCTTCTTTTCATCCGCCGACGGGCGATATCTCCCCATCCACGATCGCCACCGCTTCTACCACCGATGCGAATACCGCTTCTGGTGCGGCTGCTACCACCGCACTCCGAAACGTCCTGTCAACGTCAGAGCTCAACGCAGGCGGTGGCCTTCGCCTCCAGGGCATCAAGGGTGCTGTGCGCTCTCTCTGCCTCAACAGCTCGGCGACCACGTTGTGTGCTGCCGGCCAAGATGGCCAGCTCTGCATGTGGGATTTCACGGTCGCCCTCTCTTACCACCGCCTGCAGCCAACGCGCGTTCTGACCCCGTTTGTCAACCGCATCGCTGGTTTGCAGCCTATCATCTCCATTCATTGCGCCTGTGACGATGGGTACTTCGTGGCGTGCCAAGACGGCGATTGCCCAGTGCTGATCAGCGCGTCGGGGAAACAACTGGAGATGTGTGCAATGGGCGAGCGGGGCATGCTGGATGTGGTGAAGTGTAAAGCGCATCGAGCTCCCGTGACGTGCTCGGCGCCGCACCCCACCTCCGCGCCTGTGTTCTTCACCGGCTCGCAGGATGGAACGGCTCGGCAGTGGGATGCCTCTAGGGTGACGCGTGGGTCCACGTACGCGGTGAAGCACGGCACAGGTCAGATCACCGACAAGAACATAGTCGAAAGTGTCTGCGGCCTGCAAGGGACGGGCAGCGGGCACGTATTCGTCTCTGGAGGTGATGACGGCTGCGTTCAGCTTTGGGACGCGAGGGTGAAGTATCGGCCAGGTGGGGCGATGAGTCGATGGGATATCTACGGCATGGACTCGGGCCTCACTGGCGCGGCGTCGTCTGCGACGGGGATGGACGACCTCTTCTCGACAACACACGTTGGTGGCCTCGTGGAGCTGGATGCGGTGGGTGGTGCGGCTCCGATGCTCGCGGTGCGTGCGGGTGATACCATTCACTGCCTCGACCTACGCACACCGAAGGGCAATGTGGTGAAGCGTATCGGCGGAGCTGTCCGCAGGATTCCAAATGCACGCGACACGACCCCCCTCGTGGCTGGCCGTGAGCCTGGCTCATTTTACGCCTGCACTAGCCACCGAGGGTTCCGCAATCAGACTGGTGGGCATGTCGTTCAGTTCACGTGCACCGGTGGAGAAACCTCACCCCAGCCCACGTCACTCTGGTGCGCTGGCGCACTGGTGAAGGAGGATGTCGTGTGCGTGGCGGTTGACCGCTCGCGTGCGTCGGGGAGCTGCTTCGCAGGCCTAGACACGGGTGATGTGGTTGTGCAGATTGGCGCCAACCCGCAGCAGCCCATTGTGGAGTGGCTCGCCACGCGGCCAGGTAACGACAGACACGACGGCCATCGTGCACCAGGCTACAAGTCAACGCGTACCGATGCTTTCGAAGACGAGGACAATGAACCGCTTTTTTAATCTGCATGTCAGCCGCCCCATGCACATGGGCAGGCAATACCCTTAAACACACACACACACACACATGGAAAGTAATAGTACTGCTGATGACCATCACCACTACACGCAACCATCTCTCGATCTTGTGCCTTCCCGACGAGACAGTTGCGGGGCGTCATTTATTCATTTGAAGGAGACGTTTTGTGTGCCGATTTGATGGGAATGGAAGACGTTCGCAAAAGGACCGCACTTTCGCTCTTCCCTCGGCGTGCCTGCTCGTGCCATGCCAGGTGCTCAACACCGTTGCAGAACTCCCCCCCCCCCCCCACCCTCTTTGTCATTGTCCACTCACGCATCGTGCCTCCCCTCTCTGTCTCTTTCTTTCTCTCCATGTACGTCGAATGACACAACGTGAATCGAATTCGTGGCTGTACTCTCTATGCAGGGGCTCTTCCGTCGTCTTCCCTCCTTTCCATCCTCTCCCCTCCCCCCACTTGTCGACCGCACCCAACGTGGGACTTCATACGGACAATGACCACTAGTGTAGCCGGGTTGCCATCGGCCTCCCCGTTGGGCCGTTTAGACATGAACGCCACGGCTCCAACGCCGCGGTCAACAACCAAGAAAACTCCTCACGATGATGCCGTGCAGGAGACGGGGGACTCGTCGGGCACCAGCGCATGCCGCACCAGCGGTAGCCCTCGCGGCTCGCGATCTGGTGCTGGGTCAGCGATTGCCTCGCCGCCGGACTTGCCAGCGATACAGGCTTTCATGGTCCGCAGCAGCGCCAAGCTAGGCTGTGGTCCTGTCGTGACTGCCCCGCCTCCGTATACATTCACCGGGTGCGATTACGCCCTCGCCCTCCACGCCTGCTTTCCGAGCACATGCATTGACTTGGCATCTCTCTGCTGGTGCCCCACGCCGCTGCCGTCTCAGCTCTCCGGCAACCTCGAACGCTTTTGCCAGGCGGCGTGTCGCTTGGCGCTCCCGGAGACGCCCTTCAGTGCGCTTCAACCGCACTTGCTGGGACCAACCCCTGAGAATAGTCTTCACCACATCAAGGTGCAGCACTGGCTGTATGTGGTGTCGTGCCGCTTCCCGCCACACCCCCTGCACGACGCGCTGTCTATGCGAATCTTCTTGCGCCACGCGCAATTGGGGTTCCCCGCTCTCAAGCGGACCCGAACGGAGTTCGAAAGTGGGGGCATCGTCGTCGGGATCGAGACCGCCACGGACGACGACGTGTGCGCCTCACTGCGGGCAGTACCACCCTTTTCAGCGGAGCAACTCGCGCCGTGCAAGGCCTTCATTTCAGATGTGCCGCCGTTCACCACGTCCGCCCGAGACGGAGGCAACGAGATGGACCAGCAGGATGGCAGCAACACCGCAAAAGCCGCTTCGCGTGGCCCATCACCAACACCAGAGAATGCGGCTCACAAACCGAAGCCGTGGCTGTCGTACAGTAAACCGTGGCGGCTGCCCGCCCTTGAGGCGGCCAAGGCGAAGAAGGAGGCAGAAGCGGCGGCTGCGGAGAGGCGGCGACAGGCGCGCGAAGCACGGGATCCCACTCGGGCGGCCTTCACTGGGTCGTCGAGCTCCCTCCACGACCAATACGAGGTGTCCCGCAAGGGTGCCCAGCAACTTCGAGACCAACTGCACGCGATTCACGCCGCACAGATCGCCTCCCTACAGAGCACGGGTGACGTTCACTTTCTCGAAGCCCTGGAGGCGTTGAAGAAGGCAGGCTTGATTCCCCCAACGCCACGAACCACAGAGTAGCGTGACACGGCGAGAACAGCGACAAAAACAACAAGAAGTGTTTGTGAAAAAGAGAGAGAGAGATAGAGAGACAGGCGAGACAGGAAAACGTGGAAGAATCGTCGAGACTTCGAGGGGCCCTCATCGTTCCTCTACCTTCGCTTTTGCAGCACATTGAGGTGCCTGTCCTCCCCCCTTTCTCTTCTCTTTTTCTTTGCTCGTTTGCTGTTGCCCCAACATTCTCGCATGACCCTTTTTGTTTTGTTTGTTTCTACATTATTTTCTTCTAGACGCACCCACAACACAGTTTGTGCTTTCCTATCCTTTCTGAACCACGTTTTCTTCTTCTTCTTGCGCTGACACGTAGATCCTTTTGTGTGGAATAGAAAGCAGACCCCCACAAAAAAAAAATTAATAATAACAGCAGCATCAACAGCTAAGAGAGGAGTTGTGAGCTGTCGTGACACTCCTGCGATGCTTCACGTACTCAATCGCTGGATATCTGCTCTCACAAAAGGCAAAAGAGTGCGTGAAGACTCACTGCCTGGCATGCTCACTTTGTCTTTCACGGTGTTATCCGCACTGTGGTGGCTGTGGTCCGGATGAAAAATGAGTGTGGTCTTCCATCGCACATCCTGTGGCTCACCACACACGTGTGAATGAGCCTGTTCACCATCGCGTTTCCGTTTCCCTTCTTCATGTTTTCTTGCGAAACTTTTATTCTTTCCCCAAATCCCCCTCTCTTCTTCTGCTGCTCCCCCCCCCTCGTTTCATGTGAGTGCAGTGGCCGCGCCTAAAAGCGCCGACAAGGAAGACACATAACCAAACAAACAATAGTCCCCCGGGCGACTGGCTATGCGCGCACGTCGCCATCTTGGCCTCGAGGTAAACCCTCTTGGGTGCCGCGCGGTGCTCTGGCCTCTGTGCAGACATCTGGCACAGACGCCAGCGGGTCCCAGGTCGGGCGATGCGGCCGAGGCCGAGGCCACCCAACCTCTCTCCTCATCACGTTCCCTTGAGAAAACGACATGGCTCACGCTTCACCCCGTGATCAAGTGGACCTTGCTCGTGGACGTCGCGCGCCGTGCACCGTACTTGTTGGAGAAGCCGGTCACGACAGATACGGACACGTCTGCGAAGACGGAGTCACCAGCCGTCGCTCGTGGCACGACACTCGCGCAGAAGGACTCGCAAGTGCACTTTTCCGACGAGGCAACGCAGCAGCACGCTCGACTTTGCGCGGCACTACCGTATCCCTCCCGCCTGATACTCTCCCTCTCGCTTCTCATGTGGCTGCGATCACTGAGGGACGTCCAGGACACGCTGGCGCGTGTGCGTCTGCCGTACGCCCCAACGCAGCGCTTCCGACACATTCTCGTCGCCCACGTCTTCCCAACGCGGCTGCAGGAGTACTGGTGCGACCACTGCACGACCGTGGCCGTCCGCATGGACCCCCTCTTGAACAGCACAGCCGAGCAGGTGCCAGCGCCGCACGCCTGGGACCCGGCGACGTCGGAGACGATGGAGGACAGCGTGTCGGAGTCCACGGTGGTACTGCAGGGCCATAGCGGCAAGGGCTTGCTCGGTGGGGCCTCGCGCGCGGACGTGGTGCGTCAAATTCAAGGCACCACGGCACGGCCAAGCGACGACGATGCGCTTGCCGCCCGCGTGACGGGCAGCCGCACACTCGCCGGCCACACGCGTCGACGACTCGCCGCCGCCAAGGCACGTGATCGGGCGTTGCTGGGAGGTGTCAACGCTGTCAGCCATCTCGACCCGAGTGAGGCCAACACCGAAAAGCAAGCCACACCACCACGAGCGCCGACAAGGGCACGGGAGCAGTGGAGCCGGCCTGATTCCCAGCGTACTATCGCACCCGTGGCGATGGACAGGGAGCATCGCGAGGATGCCGAGTACCACAACAACATGGGGCGTGGGGAGGGATGCCCCCTTTCTGACAGCGGTGCCCTTCATCCTACGCCGATTCACATCACGATGCCTTCCGCGTCGGCTGCGCTGATGTGCGAGGCCAACACGCGCGCCTGCGTCATGGCACACGCCGCGATCCTCTCGGCATTGTTCGTGGAGGGCCGCGTGGTGGCCTTCACCACAGACCTACCCCTTGTCAAGGACTACGTGGAGTGCCTTTTCGAGGCGTGGATTCGTGCACGCTACATGACAGTGGCACTGATCACCGAGCGGACCTCCTGTCCCGTGACAGCACCGTCGACCCTGCGCGCGTACTATCCTGACTGGTGCTTCAAAGCGGTACTGGTTGTCTTGCCGCCACGGCGCCAGCGGCGGCTCTTCAGCTCCACCGAGCTGCAGAATTTGGCCCGCACCATTGTCAAGGCCGCACCGTGTGCGGTTATGGTAGACGGCGCGTTGGCGAGCTCAGAGGACTGCAGCACGAACAATGGACCGGTACGCGCATTGGAGCCAACGCATGTGGCCCAACTGAAGGCAGCAGTCGCGGCGCTTCAGGTCGAATTAAGTGCCCTCGCGTCCCCTGCGTCGCCAGGTGATGCGATGGGCGGAAGCGCAGACGACTGGCTCCGTGTCGAATGGGTACCCGTGCGACTCGGCGTTGCGGCGCACCCCGGCGGCGGCGGGGACGGCGCGACCACGTCAACCACGACGCACGATGGCTCTGTAGTGCCCGCCTTTGTTCCGAAGCATACGCTGCGAGAGGCGTCATCAGCCACATCCGACACGCCCGCTTCACCGATGAAACGGCAGCGACTGCTCTCCTGGGTCACATCGATGGCGCTCTCCTGTTGCGTCTCCTCGTCCTCCTCGTCCTCCTCTCCGTCACCACCGCCATCGAAAAGGACCGGTGCGGCTTCCGACGGATACCTGGCGGCCGTGGCAGCTGCCCTTGAGGGTGGTGAGTTCTACGGTGCACAGATTCTCCACGTCCCTGGTAACTGTCTCTACACGTCCCGGGAGATTCGCCAGTGGCTTCTCGAGCGTCTGCCGTCCAACGTACGTCTTGTCGGTGTCAACACGTCTCCGCTGGACGTGCTCTTTTTTTATCCCCAAGCACCGTTCCTGACGAGTAAAGTTGGTAACTGCTTTCGCTACCGTGGTGTGGATCGCGTCCTGGTGGAGAAGTTCGGTGCTGGGTGGGCGGCAGACCCGCTCCGTGCGTGCGTGGGACGGTACCGCTTGGCGCGACGAGGCAGAACGTGGGACCGTGTGGGCCTTCATGGCACACTCGCACTACGTGACCGTGTGGTGTGCGCGGCGCGGGAGCGGACAGCTCACGCAGGCACCACGGACAAGGACGCTGTCCCCGCAACAAGGACCACCGCTCCTGACGAGGAGGAGAACGCAGACAACGCCTTGGTGTGGGAGCGGACAATTGAGTACTTGGCCAACCCGGGCAAGGGCACGTTGTTGGCTCTCATCACAGCCAAGGTGCTTGGCGTTTAGGCGTTCAGGTTCAATTAAAGAGACGGAGGGGTAGGGGGGGGGGGGGGAGGAGCAGGTTGCGCGTTTCGTGTGAACGCCAGGTCGTCCACTAGTTTCGCTCGTTCCATCACTCGCTTTTCATGCTTTCGTTGCGTGAATGATTGCATCACATCACACTCGTGCAGATATGCGCATTAAAAAAAAACTAGTAAAGCCACTACAACAAAAATCAGCGAAGTCAGGAATTGAAGTGACACATTCATACCAATTCCAGCGTTGCACACACAAAAAAAAAAACGTCGGTGAGCGAGAGCAGATGCTCACATCTCACTCCGCTTGTTCGCACATTGTTTTTTTTCTGTGGCACAACATCACATATACTGCAAGCAGGCTCCATTCTCGTGCACTCTGACTGCGTGTGTCTTACAGCCACCTCATACTCGGGCTCTCTCTCCGTTCCTGTCACCATCTCTTTCCCTTTGATTTTCTCTTTGTTTTCGCCGAGCTGATGGTTACTCTCTTTTGAGCGTGGCATGGTGTGCCTGTTCAATGAGGAAACTGATATGGTCCGTGTTTCAGACAATTTCATGACGCACATACCTGTTTTTACATATCTTCTGAGAACGAGGCTGCGAACGCGCAAGGTGTTGTCGGTTGGGTGTGCCCGCATCTAGTGAGCATCGACCCTATCTCGCAACCCCAAGATTACCGAGTTGGAGTTAGCTGTCTGTCTGTGCGTGCGTGATTGTGACTTGGCGTGCCTGTTCAATGAGGAAACTGATATGGTCCGTGTTTCAGACAATTTCATGACGCACATACCTGTTTTTACATATCTTCTGAGAACGAGGCTGCGAACGCGCAAGGTGTTGTCGGTTGGGTGTGCCCGCATCTAGTGAGCATCGACCCTATCTCGCAACCCCAAGATTACCTAATTGGAGTTAGCTGTCTGTCTGTGCGTGCGTGATTGTGGCATGTTATATTCCTGAAGCCCTGTTGAGTGTGACCGCTGACAAAGACGGAAGAGAGAGAGAGAGAGTGGTTTGGTTGACGCGATGGAATGACGAGTGAAGAGCGCTTCTCCTTTTCCACAAGAGCAGAATTAACCAACTGCATTCGCTTCCCCTTTTCTCGCTTGCGACAGAAGGACGGCGTTGTGATGAACAGCGGCATCAGACTCATCGCGGATCCTGTATGTACAGTTTCTCATTTTTATGTCGGTATTGGTCTCCTTCACGTGCAGCTGCTACATTCGTGGTGATGCTGTTACGCTATTGAGACCTTTCACTTTTTTTTTTTATCGCTGCTGTTGTTGTAGGTGCTCAGTAATGCACGTCTTGCTCCACCGTCTGATGATACACAAATGGATCGCTGACACAGAGATCTGGCCAATCACGGCCAGGCATGTTTGACAAAACCTCTATTCGCAAAGAATGCGACTGATGGGTGGCATTGTGAGACAGATAAATGAGAAAAAGGTACATCCCGTGATGTGAGAACAAGGCGAAGTCAATTTATCGAGGAGTGAACAAGATTGCTTGCGTACCCTCAGTTGCACACATACAGACAAACAAAAAATAAATATATAATTAAACGTGATAGTGAATGCGCATCACGACCACCACAAGGAATATCAACGGCGCAGGCACTCTGGACGTGGCACGTGTGGGTACGGTGGTGCGCTGTGGTATCTCAAAGAAGCACACGTGACGGCCCCCCCCCCCCTCCCCCCGCCCTCCCCCGCTGACCGTTCCACCTGAACATATTCGCACTTTCGCACAGCACCTTCTTTCCTTCTCTCTCCCTCTCTCTCTTCCTTTTCTGTTTCGAATTACGCACACCCTATTGCTTTTTCTCCTTTTTTTTTTGTGTGTGTGTGTGTCTGTCCGTGTCAAGAAGAACAGGTCACTGATTGCCGTAGCACCCCGCGTCACCTCTGCCGGGCAGAACGCGCTAGACAGTGAGAGAGAGAGAGATCGTTGATAAAGTACACATGTCGCTCTTCGACCTGGACGACGATGAGTCTTCCAGCGTCAGCAGCAGTGAAGAGCGCCAGGACCCAGTGAACACCGCCGCACCTTCATTGGCCAATACGCACAGCGCGCCAGTGCCTGCGCTCTCGGCGGATGCGATCCGTGCGCGGATGGGTCTACCAAGCCGTTATGCAGTGACAGCTGCCGATGCAGCCAAGCTGACACAGCGCCAGCGCGAAGCGATGGAGAGACGGCTGTCTAGTACCGGTGCAGGCTCCCTCCCCCACACCGACAGCGGAGTGCGGGGCAGCAAGTTTGGCAATTCGATTGCCGCTGCGCTTCAACTCCGCAAGGAGGACCAGGAGCAACTTGTCCTCGAACGGATCCGTAAGCAGCGGGAGCAAGACGCCAACACACCTGCCCTTGTGGAGAAGGACTTGGATGTTGGCATCTTCGTCACGCCGTCGTACAAGCAAATCTTGAAGAAGCACTACAAGGCAGCTGCCAAGAAGACGCGCAACCTTGGCCAGCGAAACGGCGGCGTCACAGACGACACCCAAAGCGGAAACAGCACGAGTGAGGATGAGAATGGTGAGGACGCGACCAAGTCTGCGCAGGATGAAGAGCAGGAGGAGGAGGACGCTCTCGATGCGTATTTGAAGCAATTTGCACGCCCGACCACCGCGAGCCACAGTCCATCTCAGGACGATTTCTACACCGCGTCGATGCGGCAGGCCGTGCGTGACGGCGCCAGGCAGGCCCAACCCGATCTGTCCTCACACGCGCCAACAGCAGACCCGCTGGCCGAGCTCGCACCTGCCCCAGAGCTCACCGTCGTGGCACCACCCTCTCTGGACGAGCTGCAACAGATCCTCGGTCTCCCCAGCGGAGGCGCAGAACAGCATCCCGCCGCCGCCGCTGCTGCTGCTGGTGCCCCGTTCGCAGCATCTGCTGAGTCTGCCGTGAGTCACAACGCTAGCAAGATCGAGGCACCACAGAGTACACTGGCCGATGCCACACGGGAGCACCTCACCACCCTGTTTCGTGCACGCGAGGCAAGACGGAGGAAGAGGGCGGATGAAGCCTTCATTGCTGGCTGTGCACAGCGCTGTGATGCGCGGATTCTCCGAGGCATCCGTCTGGAGCACTGAGTGCGACGCGGTGTCAACACATAAACACGCAACTATACACACACACGCAAAAAACAGAATTTGAATACACGTGTCATGATGAGCAGCAGACATGCCGGCATGGCCAAGCTGATACATTTATTATTATCATCTTTTCTCTATCCCTGATTACATTCGACCATCTAGTTGTTGAAACAGAATCAAACGCCTGTCTACAACTCTAGCGTTCCCTTTGCCATCTTCGCCCCCCCCCCTCCATCGTTTCTGCCTCATTCCGCCATCTCGCCTTCATGTACCCCCCCCCCCCCACACACACGACGCTATCTAGTTTTCTCTTTAAAAAAAACTTGACAAGCACCCCAACAACCGAACGAAGCGTAAGCCCACTTTTTTCTTCTTCTCTCTATATTTTGAACACACCAACACCAACATATTCATAACCCCAAAACGGCAACAGCCCGGACTCGATTTCCTCCACATGGCCACCTTTCCCCCCTTGGACCAAGTTCCGGCCTCACCGGTTCACTTTCGCAGCAACGACGCCGTTTCTGTCGAAAGTGACTCCACCCTTCAGTCTCCCGTCGGTGCAGATAAGAGCAACAGTTCCGCCGAGGAATTCATCAAGCCCGGGCGTGATCTCTGGGTCAGCCACGCTGTGGATGGCGAGGCGTACCACACCCTGGACACCGTCTCTGTCGTGGACTACGTTCAGCGCACCCTACCGCTCTGGCTGCCCCTCGACTCCAACGGCACACGGCTGGGTCCTGGCGTCATTGAGTCCTCTGAAGAAGTTGGCGACGGCAACCTCAACTTGGTCTTCCGCCTGCTGGACTCGCAAGGCCGTAGTCGCGCGGTGCTCAAGCAGTCCCTGCCCTACGTCCGTTGCGTTGGCGAGTCATGGCCCCTCACCCTTGATCGCAATCGCCTCGAGGCCGAGACGCTGCTGGTGCACTATCAGCACTGCCCCGAGACGACGGAGAAGCTGCTCTTCTACTCGCCAAAGATGGCGGTGATGGTGTTGGAGGACTTGTCTGACTGCGTTATTTGGCGCCGTGAGCTGGTCGCTGGTCGTCATTACGAGCACGTCACGGCACAGCTCGGACACTACCTCGCCGAGGTTCTGTTCCACACCTCTGACTTCGCACAGGATCCGATTGAGAAGAAGCACGCTGTGCAGCAGGTCACGAATGTGGCGATGTGCCAAATCACCGAGGACCTCTTTTTCGTTGACCCCTACGTCGAGCACCCTCGCAACAGCTACCACACCTCCCACGAGGCACTCATCAAGCGCGTGCTGCGTGAGGACAAGACTGTGCGGTTCCGCGTCGCTCAGCTCAAGCATGCCTTCATGACCCGCGCCGAAGGCCACCTCCACGGCGATCTCCACAGCGGCAGCGTGTTTGTTGACGCTCACCGCGTCAAGACCATCGATGCCGAGTTCGGCTACTACGGTCCCATGGGATTCGACCTGGGCACCGTGGTGGGTAACCTGCTCATGACGTTCCTCGCAGCCCCAGCGCTCCTGGCGCAGCTACAGGACGAGACAGAGCAGGACGGTGCAGGTTCATCCTCCGCGGCAGATCTTGCCGGCGACAGCCCGCGTGCGGAGGTGGACCGCAGCACTGCTGTGCCCCTCACCGCCGACGCCTTGCTCCGCAGCATTGACGAGCTCTGGTCTGCCTTCCGCTCTCACTTCCTCGCCCTCGCTGCCACCGGCTCCACAGATGCCACCTTTGCGGATGAGAACGGGTTCGTGCAGTACTTCCTGGACAAACAGGTGTGGGCTGACACGGTTGGGTTTGCGGGTACCGAGATGATTCGCCGCACGGTGGGCATGGCCCACGTCGCGGACGTTGCGGGCATCAAGGACACCGAAAGCCGCCTCAACGTGGAACGGGCAATCATTCTTCTTGGCCGCCGTCTCATTTTGGAGGCCCAGAATATCGAGTCTCCTCAACAGCTTGCCGAGATTGCCCGCAATGAAAACTACACCGCGTGATTGGAGACTGATACGCGTTCCTCTTCCTCTAAAAAAAAAAAAGAAAAGAAGAAACTTTTGCTGCGCTTGCTCTTGTTTTTTTTTGTTTGTTTTATACCTTTCGACACGAGAACGTGTTCGTGATCCTCGGAGCAGTATTGCTTGGTAACTGGTCATTTACTCGTTCTTTTCGTTTTCGTTTTTTATTTTTATGGGTATTACCACATGACGGGGAGAATGGGCAAATATGTGCGTGTTGCGTCCCCATTCACTTGCGCATGTCAACTCACAATCCAGGGCTAAAAGGAAATTCCACACCCACACCCATGAAGAAGCAAGATTGTGAATGTTCGACAGTGCCGCTGTGTTTTCTCCCGTCCATTTTCCAGCTGGCTTGACAAAGATTACTTTTGTTTTCGTTTTCTAGCTTCTTTCCCCCTACTTTATTTGTTTCGCTGAAAAACGAGCATTAACTCTTTTGATCCTTTTTCTTTCCTCGTCGTGAAAAATCCGACACGGACGAACTGAGTGGCGGCAGCGATAACGATGCCCTCACTTTCTTGCCTCCGTATTCGTCGTACCCCGAGAAACAGAGAGCATTCCCTCCGCGGCGGTGTTAACATGGCCATGGTTGTGCTCCCCATATGCGCGTTTTCTCTTCCTTTCTCGGCTTCATTTTTTTTTTCATTTTTTTTTCGCGGTTTTAGTGTTACCTATGACATTTCGAGCCCAGACCTTGAGAGTAATGTGGACGCACTGTGCTTTCAGACTTTCTTTTGTTCGCATTTTTTCCAATCTTCCTCTTTATTTTTCCTCTTTTTGTTTTCTTCCGTTTCTTCTTCTTGTTGCTATTGTCCACTTCTCATTCCACTTCTCACTGAACGACTCTCCCTTGTTTTCTCTCACGAATTGTCACACACAAAACGAAAATCAACCACTTAGCGAACACCGACGACCACCCAAGACCACAGAGCCCTGCCGATTGCGCGGACACGAACGCAATCAAGGAGCCACGATACATGCATGCACGATGGACATGTGAAAGGCTGCCCCTGCTTTATTCTCAAAATCGTGCATCTTCAGCCGCATTCCCCTGGCCAAGACTCATTGTCATGCCGCTTTTGTCTATGCTCATGTTCTCTCTCTCCCCCCTTCATTACACACACACACATGCTTCTCTTTCCTCCCTTTCCTCTCCTCCTCCTCACACCACTGTCACGCTTGATTTGCACTTCTGTTGTTCGCCCTCTCTTTCTCTGCAGTGCGTACGCGTATAGCGGGCTTTGCTTTCCAAGAGACGCCCGCACGCTAGTAGCCGCCCCAAAGTCGTGTGTGTACACGTGCGGAGTGCTGGGAGACATTGGTTTTCTTCTTCCCCTTTTTTTTTTGGTGTTGCGTTTTCTTTGTCCGCGGCAACTAAGTGCGTACCTAGAAATTTTTTTTTTCTCTGTCTGTCTGAGGAGCAGGAATTTTTCTCTCCGTCACATCGAGCGCCACAGACAACAACTCTTCGGGCACAGGCGTTTGGCTTGATTTTGCGTCACTTTCTTTTCTCGTTTTGATTTTTTTTTTGCTTTCTTCTTTATTTGCTTTCGTTTTCATTGGTAGCCATCAATCTTGACGTTGTTAATCGACTCTATAATCTGTGTTTCTTTTCTTCTCTCCTTCTCCCTCTCTGCTGCTGCTGCTTAAACACTGGGAAAAAAAATCACACAAACGAGTGCACCTAACAGTAACAAATAATGCCGTTCTCGAGTGTGCCAAAAGAGCAGTCAGAAGCAGAGCCGGCGAAAGGCGCCCGCCTGGGTCGTGCAGCACAAGTACCTCCACTGTGGCCCACCGCAGACGCGCACTTCTCCAACAACACGAGTTTCTCCGTCATATCCCCACGTCCAAGTCAGGTTCGCACCCACTTTGGCGGTTCGTCCGTCGCGAGCACGCCGCGAAAAGCCGTTTTTGCGTCGCGCTCCCCTAGTAGTGACGAAACCGCGGGCGGGCCGCAACGTGACGCGGCGGTGACCTTGCTGAGTCCGACGGCAGTGCGGAGCGCCCCGAGCAGCTCGCTCCTCGATACCCCGCCGCCCCCTCCCCCTCCTGCCGCAGCACAAGCGGCTGACACGACCGTCTCGCCATGGAAGCAGGAGAGCGCCTATGGCGGCGCCACGGCGTGGCTCGTCGGCGCCAGCGACGAAGACAACAGCAGCAGCGACGCGCGTGGCTACGGCTGCGGCGAGGGCGTCTCTCGCACCTCCAGCTCGGCCTCCCTACCATCGCCCAGCGGCAAGTTGGGTGCGGTGGCTGCGGTCGCCGTCGCGGACCCGGCTGCTATGCCGCTGCTCTTTCCCGCAGCCTCGCGCGGCTCTTCCTCCTTCTGTGGTGACCTGGGGGCTACGCTGACCGGCCGACACAGCCCGTCTTCACATCAGGGCAGCGCTGAGGCAGTGTCAACTCGTATGAGCCCCGCGGAACCTCCGCTGAGCTCTCTGGAGGCAACACCCAGGGAGCTTGAGCTGGCCGAGGCGGCGCCCGCGACACGCAAAAAAACGACAGATGCCACCACCGCCACGACGTCGTTTGTGCGCGCGGGTATGGATGCGTTGCGGACTTTTACGGAGCAGCAGCGCGCCACCCAGGGCGGTCACTGGGGTCCTCTGGACGATCCCACAGGCGTGCGCCACACCTGTGGAGACTGCTTTGCCTCGCAGGACACGAAGCCAGGGGTGACAAACGCCTCATTCTCTGCGCCGGGGTGCGACGACGTAGTGGCGGGGGTCAAGGTGTGTACAGCACCACCGGCGTCATCGCTCGCGGCAGGCCTGCCCGAGGCACGTCGCCCCAACGAAGTGGTGAGCTTCTCACTGGAGCGCTTCTCGCCCTTCTACAAGCTCGCCATCAAGGAGTTGATTCTTGAATGCGAGAGACGGGTCGCCAGCGTCCCCGCCGCCGTGCGGACAGACGAAGAGGCGCAGTTTCGTCGCACCGTCTCCGTGGCGGCGGCGGCGTCCTCCGTTGTTGGGCCGCGGCACGCGCTCTACCGCACGGGCTGTGGGGAATCCTGCATCAGTACGCACTCCTTCGACACATACCTCCGCCACACTCCGTCGCTCGACGTGCTGCCCTCGCCAACGCACAGCGCGTGTGGTGCCTCGCTCACACCGTCGCAGATCGCAGGCGCATCGTCTGCTTTGTCGCCCGTCACCGCCGCGGCTGGCCACAGCGCGAATTGTCAGCGGCTGCAGGTACCCACCTTGACGACGGATGTTCCGATGGCGGGCGGCAAGGGTGCACCAATGCCTCTCGCCCATTTCCCCACAGTCGAGGAAGCGGCCCGGGCGAGCTTCTTTGGCGCACCCATTCCTTCTTTGGTGACGGGCTCGACAGGGCTCTCGGCCCCTCCAGCCGCCGCTGGCACAGGGGCCATGCCGCCCCTGAGTGAGCAACTCACGCTGGAGGCACTGCTCAAGTCGCTGGATCACCACATTCCGTACAAGCAAGCCGCACCGATGGTGTTTATCGGCGCCCTCGCCTACTTGTCGCGCGTGGCATCCCGCTGCGTATCGGACTTCACGAGCATCACCGAAACAAACTGGTATCGCCTCACTGTCTTGGCAGTCCTCACGGCGTCCAAAATGTACAATGAGCAAAGCACGCACCGACTGAACCGTTACTTTGCCGCCGCCTCCGGCATTGCGTTGGCGGAGATGACGCGGCTTGAGGTGGACTTTCTGTACCTGCTGGATTTTGATCTTGTGCTGGAGGAGCGCGATGTCGAAGAGTGGCTCACGTGGATGGAGGCCCTCGCGCTGCGCCACGGCATGTTTGCCTCGCTAAACCAGTTCGTCCTTGGCGACAGTTGCGGTGGCAAGCCACACCCTGGTGCTGCCACCGCAACTGCCGCCGCACCGCCCACGCCTAGGCCCACCGCGCAGACCCCGCATCACCTCCACGTGCGTAGCGGCATCAGCGATACCGAGTTGGGGTCCCTTTTAGATAGCCACGTCGCCTCGCCCATCCACGCCTCGGAGCAGCGCCGTCACAGTGTGATGGACCCCTGCAGCGGCCCCACGCAAGCCTCTGGTCCGCCGTTTCAGTCCCTGCCTACGTTTCCGTCAAAAACAAACGCGGCGGATGACCAGCTGCTGTGTGGTGAGGACGCCCCTAAGCGCGCGCGACTTTTCTCCGTGGCACACGCCAACGATGACCCTCCCACGCCACCGACGTTGCGCGAGTTGAGCCGACTGGCTGACACCCCCACCATGCCGCGCGGCGGTGCTCAGAAGGCCAGCGGTCCTAGCGGTCCGCCTTCACCGCCCACACCCTCTCTCTTTTTCGCCCGTGGAAGTCGTGGCACGTCGACGACGGCGGGTGGTGGTGCCTCGTCTCTGCACCGGCACTCCCGCACAGCCTCAAGCTTCTTGCGCCCGGCGAACAACACGTTGGCACCGTCCGGCACTGCGGCCTACTCCGTCCCTGGCGGCGGTGGTGGCGACGGCAATGCACAGGCTTCGATGCTCTCCCGCGGCGAAGGCGCCACTGTGAACACCAACGCCAAGGTGGCCGCCGGGGTCGTGCACCAATCGACGATGCCCAGGGCGAGTCCCGCTACGGACGCAGGGAAGGGCGGGCGGTGGGGCGTCATGGGCCGTGTCAAGGATGTCCTGGGTGCCACCGCCTCTCTCGTGCGAGGTCAGCTGCAAGTCCTTGCCTCACCAGCACCGTCCGCGTCGGCGTCGTCCGCCTCTGCCAACCGACGTGGGACCTCTCAGCAGGCCGCCCAGCGCGACCCCCACTGCCGTGACAGTACGCCGCCACCGAAGCCAAACCAAACCGCGCCGCAATTGTGGACAAGCGAAGAAGCGGGTGCCGGGACACAGGATCCCTACGATGCGGACGGCTTCTACGACGAGCAAGGCTGCTTCCACTTTTATGAAGACGAGGGCTTCTTTGACGAGGACGGGTGTTTTTACTTCTTCGAAGATGTGGGCTACTACGACGACGATGGACAGTACCATTACTACGAGGACGAAGGCTACTATGACGAGGATGGCAATTTTTACTTTTACGACGAAGAGGAAGAGGAAGACGAGGGCTTCGCGGAGGAATACGATGAGGATGACGAAGATGATCGCGACGAAGCCTTCTTCCAACGGTGCCGTCCTCCTGCGCGGCTCTCGCCTCCGTCACTGTAGTCGCGCACTCCCCTCCCCCCTCCTCGTTTCCTTCGTCGCCACATTTTTCTTTGGAATGACGCTCTTCTCTATGTGTGGCCCATCTTCTTTCCTCCCTTTATCTCTCTTTTTTCTGGGCTGAGGAGCGGCGTCGTCGTTGTCGTTTCAAAAACGCTGTCGAGCTTTTTTTTATTTTTCACAAGTAGCTGCGTCTCTAGAAAGTGTGTGCGGGTACAACAGTTTCGCCTGATGTTATATATACACTGTCTTTTCTTATCTCACTTATTGTGCGTTTCTGTTCACCCCCAACCTTTCCCTTTTCTCTCCTCACTTCAACAGACGTCAGTGCAGAGCTAGCACGAATCGGATGAGATTGTGTTCTCGTCCTTTTTTTTTTCTCTGACCCAGTTTTTGCTGTCTGAATGAGCACAACAGAGGAAGAATTTCTTACCGCACTGCAGACCAATGAAGCAATCGTGGGAAGCACAAAGGGCACACAAAAACAAGAGAAGGTATGAGAACAGTATTTAAAAAAAAAAAAACAGCTATGTGTCGTTGGATACATACTCCTTATCTTGTTATATGCCCGTCTTCTCTACGCCGTATTCACGTCATGCGATCAAATCTGAATAGATTCTTTTTTTGTTAACTGTTTGCCGGTGGTGGAGTCTTGATAGACTAACTTGTCCGTTTTTTTCCCGTGTTCTGTTCCTTCTCTGTTTATTTTCGGCATACACCGCTTTTGCCGCATGGCTGTGTGCAACTTGCACAGATTTCACTTTCTCTATATGCTCATTTGTTGACGCTGTTTCTCTTCGTCAACTGCAACGCCAAACCGTACGGCACTCCACCGCCCCTTTCTTTGTTCTCGTTTCTTCGGCAGTTTCTTTCCATGCTATCTGTGGGCCAGCCCACTGCTCCCATGCGCTTTTTGTTTTTGTTTTGCATGCTTGCTTTCAGGGCCTCCCTTCGTTTTTCTTCTCACGACACTTGATAAGACTCATACACCAAAAGAGAAATATGCAAGCTAAAGGATACGCAGCGCCGAATCACATTGATTCTCTCGCTTGTTTGACGCACCCCTTTTTGGTTCTTTCTGGTCGTCGCCACGTTGCACACAAAAAGAGAAAAACCACGCTCTGCTCCCAGCACACTGCGTTTCTCATGGACATTTGTGGCTAGTCTGGCTGGCTCTCTTCATCCCATCTCGTTCTCATCTACGCTTCGCCAATTTCTATCTACCCCCCCCTTCCGTTCTCGACGCGACATTTCACTACACCTCTCTACGCTGTTGCGACTTCTTTTGTTCTCCAGTTCTGCAAAGAACAGTAGTCTCCGCTGATTTTTTCTTTTGCGCCCGTCTCGTGGCTCCGAGGCTGAACGCTGTTTTCCTTTTTTGTCTTTCATTGGCTGATATTCGCTTTTCATTTTCTTCTTTCGTCTTTCTTGTCTTTTTTTTTTTTCAAAGCCTGTACCTCTCAGAAGCGTCTGTGCCGTGGTATTCTTCTCCTCTCTGGACGCCGCATCGTTCAGTGCTGAGCGTGCTTCCCGATTTCCCCCTCTCCCCTACCAGTTTTGTGGAGTTGATCGCCACCCATCTCTAGATATTTTAGATTCATTTACAGTTTGAAGCTGCACCACAGAACAGCTGTACTCACCGCCAATAATCAGTGGGCTTGCAATCATTCAACCAACTGTTTTGTTTTCCTTTCTTCTCTTTAGTGACCTTTTGTTTCCCCTTTTTCTTCTTTTCTGCAGCGTACCGTTCTCGCTCTCCCTCGCACTGGTGTTTTATACACTCATATTATACCACCCTTGTTACATCAGACGCTGCCTACGCGCAAATGCCCCCCAAGACCACCTCTGCGAGTCTCCCTACCCGCACGCAGCCCAGCACGGAGACATGTTCCCTGCTCAGTCCCAGTGATGGGAACTCCAGCCAGCGTGTCCACCGTGCCGAGCCGCTCTCGGAGTCTTCCGCAACACGTAGCAGGCCGAGATCGGCTACCCCGACAGCACGCAGCGATGTGCCATCCGCGCGGAGGCGCTCTGCCTCGACAACGCCATCGGCCTCAGTCTGCCCTGCAGCGGCAAACACGTTGACGGACGCCCACAGTAGCAGCGCGCCACGCGGCGCACCCAAGATCCGTTTCTCCGTGTCCTCCGCCTCGAATGCCAGCTCGCGGCGCACATCTGTGATCGTCGCCCCGACGCCGACGAGTCGCAACGACGCGCGACTGCCAACGACTGCCGGCGCCGACTCCTCCTTGTCTTCCTCGCTGGCGCCTGTGCTGGCCACGGAGGAGCGCAGCGCGCGACGGCGCGGTCGTGGTCTCTCTCTCATCTCTTCCGTCTCCTCCTCGTTCGCGACGCAGCAGACCGACGGTGGGCACGTCGTCCCCACGGTCTCCGCGACCACCGATAGTGCCCGCTTCAGGGGACATCCGTTTGCGCTCAGACCGACGTCGCCTCAGACGCACCCGACTGCCTCCACGCCACCTCGCGCTCCCGCGGAGGTCACCGAAGATTCTAACGTGATGAGAATGCCATCGCCACGCGCTGCCCTTCCGGAGCCTGCGACGGTGCCGAGCGGATCTCCTCCTGCTGACCACGTGGTGCGTGACGGTGAGGATGATTCCGAGTTCAAAGCCCGCTGCGAGGCACCGCCGACGGCCACGCCGCCACACCATCCCCGGGCCTTGCCCGCGGACAACGCGATGGTAACGGCGCCAGACAGCGCCGTCGGTGCGCATGAGGAGGAGGCCAACGAGGTGGTGGAGGAGAGGGGGATGCAGGATGTTGATAACGAGACAATCGCCGAGTTCGATGAGCCACTCTTGGTGGACACCACAGGCCACTCCCCCATCCCGCAACACCTTCAACGCCGCGTGGCACACGAGCAACGACGCGAGCGGGAGCGCATTCGGCGACGTCTCAACCCCAGCGCGCGCACGCTGCGTGTGTCAGCCCGCCTGCGCCCATCCCCAGATCACGCAGATCGCCGCGCCTCGGTGCACGAGAGCGCTCCGCAATTGCCCGTGCCGTTTGACCTCGACGCGCTCGCCCAGTCGTCGCCACGTGCGCTCTCGCGCGACAACGACGAGCTCATTCGAGGGTGGGAAGACGAAGCCACGGCTGAGCTCCCGCAGCCGGATCGCGCCGTGCCAACACCAGCCGCCCACCCTGCCCGACCAGCACAGACGGACGACCCTGAGGCCGAGCCAGAGCCCTCCCCGCCAGTCCCGACCGCCGTCACACCCGCTGAGTGCCCCGACAGCACCACGACCTCGCCCATGCGTGTGTTCAAGTCACCCCCCAGCCAATGCCACCCCCGCCTCTCGTCCGACACGGCGCCGAGCGTGAGTCGCAGCGAGCCACGCGCCTCCACGACCATGACGGCCGGTCCTGCCGAGGGGCCCCAAGCTACCGCTTCGACCGCACCTGTCGCACACGTTCGGTCGGTGGTAGAGACCCGTAAGGAGGCTCAGGAGCCGTGTGCAGAACCCAGGCGACCTCAACCCGTGCCGCGTGCGACCGGCATCACCCGCACTGTTCTCAAGAATGGGGCTGCCCGGCCGTGCGCGGTAGGCGAAGCAGCCAACAAGGGCCCCACCACTGTGGCAGCGGGGCGAGAGCGCACGGCACAGCCTACTCCGGCTGCCGCCCACAACAAGTCTGTCGGCGCCACTGCCTCACCCGCCCTCAGTCAAAACGCAGACCAGCTAGGCGCGAGTGCCGTAGGACGCCCTCACGGTGCTTCCAGCACGTCTGTCTCGTTCTCGTACGTCTCCAAGATGAAGCGAAAGCCAGGGGCGACTATGACGCGTCTGAAGCGGGACGGCGCCGCGTCGTCGGCGTCGGCGGTCCCGATTCACTCTGTCTCTGCCTCTGTCTCTGGTGGACCGCCGACGCCTGGTCGTGTCATGAAGGCGCCGGACTCTATTCTACAGGCCGCGAGCGAGTCCCGTGGCTCGCCGATGCGCAGTGTGGGGTGCGTACCATCTATCTCTGCCGGGCAAGATCTGCTCCCACCCCTCTGCGCGTCTGATCAATCCCGCACGTTGACGATTGTCTTTGATCTGGACGAGACCATGTGCAACAACCGCATCCTTGGGCCGGCACTGCTCCGGCCTGGTGTGCTCGCTATGCTGGATGATTTGCGCGCGCTTTGTCCCCCACCGACATACAGCGACAACGTGGCGGCGAAGCCATCTGCGACGGCGCGCTTGTACGAGCAGGCGGTGGCGCGGCAGCTGGGGTGCGGGCCTGTCTCCTCCCCAAGCTACAGTGGTCGCGCGCGGCGTGACAGTACAAGCCCACCACCCGTGCCGCCCACCAGCAGCACTGCTCTGCACCCTCTGTCCTGGTCTGACGCGGAGTACGCTGTGGGGCCGCGTGTGGAGCTCTTGGTGTGGACAGCCAGTGTGGAGTCAGTGGCACGGCCTGTGATTGCCCGGCTGGACCCTGATGGCAACATCTTCGACCACTGCATCTTCCGCGACCCTCGGTGGTACCGGGAGGTGTCGTACACAAAGGACCTCCGCCGCCTCGGCCGTCCGATGGAGCACGTCATGATTGTTGAGAACGCCCCGTCCGCTGTGTCCCTCAACCGCACCCACGCCATTCTAGTGAATGATTTCGTCAACAACCGCAATGACAGGCAGCTCTACGCTGTGCGTGCCATTGTGCGTGACTGGATTGAACGGGCACGGCTGTCCGTGCACCTGCCCCCGCGCCGTATCGGCAGCGTGGGAGACGAGGCTGTCCCTGCGCCACCGTCGGACGCCGTTGATGCGGCCACCAGTGCCAACGGTGCGAACGCGCCGACCGCAATTACGGCCTCCGCTCGGCATTCGATCACCTCTGACAAGACGAGCGACGGCGTCGTCATTCATGCAAGCACGCTGTTCCTGGCTAGTCACCCGTACATGAACGTCGCGACAGGCTATGTGAGCCTTCCGGCGGTGCGACAGGCCGTTCAGCTCTTCCGCAACGAGGTGCCACGCCGTCGCGAGCGCGGGAGCCGGGCAAGCGGCAGCAGAAGCGGTAGTAGTAGCTTTTGCCGGGGCGGCGAAACTAGCGCGGCAGCCTCCTACGCGCCGGTAGCTCGCCCGGGTGGCGGGGCCAAGGCGGGGTTGCGTAACTACTTGAGAAAACGCTCTGCGGTGCAAATGACGGTGCTGTCCACCTCCACAGTGTCGGCACCGAACGGCGAGACGACGGCACCCCCAACGCGCAACGTGACGAACACCGGCCTCGCTGTGAGGCAGAAGCCGCGGAGCGTGCCCGTCAAGAGTGCGACTGCGAAGCGAGCTACCCCACCTGCTGGTGCCGATACGCTCCCCTCTCCTACGACCGCGCCCATCGCGAACGAAGGGGCCGGACCATCTTCCACCACAGCGCAGCCTGAACAAGGCGAGGCGGGATCGAATGCCGCCACAGCCACAGAGGCGTCGACGACGGGTACGCACGGTGCTAAACGTGCCGCCCGGCCCGGCTGGGTCAGCTAGGTGCTCCACGAAACTAAGTAGTCAGCTCTGAGAGCACGAGACTGGGAGAACGGAGAGGAGCGGAAAGAGAGTGAAGTGTGAATCTCTCCCTCTTCACCCCCCCCTCTCTCTTTCGCTGGTGCTGTCCCTTTCCAAGATTTGGTTTTGTTTTACTGTTATCAATGTTGCTCCCTCACAATACTGGGTACAGGACACAGTACCGCATACACATAAATGACCCACCACCATTCCTCGGACCCTCGCGAATGAGAAACTGAGAGGTCAGAAGAAAGTGTTCAGAAAAAGGCCACTCAGACCAGAGTGCCTGCAGGCAGACCGAAAAGGATACGAAATGTGCTTCACAGTGATGACCTCACACATCTGCTCCAATGCGTGCGATGTCCAGTATCACCCGGCGATGCGCACCCTAGCATCATGTCCCGCCCCTACCTTTCTCTCTCCCTCATGACCCCTCGTGACCCCTCCTGCTTTCTCCAATTCTCTCAGCTGCGGACGAGCAAAGTGACAGTACCGACGGCGCTCCACCCGCACAGCAGGAAAAGAAAAGAGTGGACCGCGGAATAGGCCCTTTCCTCACAGACCAACATAATCTAAAACAAAAAAAAACGAAACGTGCAGAAAACCCTTCACATGCGGCGACTCTGTGCCCCGAGGCACACGTGTGCTGGCGGCAACAGTCTTCTGGGTCGTGTATTAACGTGGTCGCGTGGCCACACCTCCCTCGTCTCCACCCCTGCGTCCGACAGAGGTTCCTTATTCCCCGCCGAGCCCCCGCGGGCCCCCGCCGCGGAAAGACTCACGGCAGCGCTCTTCGGCACCGCCGGCACCCCCTCAAATGAATCGCACGTGCGCACTCTGCCGCTTGATGAGCGCTTCAGCAACGTAGAAGAGGCCGCCCTCTTTGTCAGTGCTGGCGGTGCTGTCGCGCCATTCCTCAAGAGCCCACGAGACGGGTCCACCCGCTACGCCTCCGCGACGGAAGCCATGGGACACCTTCCCTCTCTCTTGACCCAGGCCGCCCGCTTGTTCCACGCCGCGCAACGCGACGCGAACGTGCCGCCGCCGCCGCATCCGTCTCACCATGGAGAGCCTCTGGTGAGGTCTCCCGTTTTTGTGCGCAGTATTCTCGAGCAAGTGTTTCTTCACGTGTACCTAGATGACGGGGAGGCCAGTGGGACTGACTCGGCAGCTGCGCGGCTGAGGCAGTGCACACCTGGGCTATACCCGTATTCGCTCACGTTACTCTCCGATGATCTGATGCAGTCGTTTGAAGAGGCCCTGCGCTGCCTTCTCCAAGCCACCGCGTTCTCGTTGCACCTCGCGGTGGAGGCTGCCATGCGGCGCGGCGAGAGACGCCACGGGGGCGACCGCGGTGAGTTGCAGAAGGTGCTCGTGGTGGAGGTGTTCGCGCTGTGGTGGTGGGCGAACCCTGATTTGGTGGGCTTCGAGAGACGCGGCGTGGAGCGGTTTTTGCCATTAAACTGTCGTGCGTACCGCGCGCTGGCAGGACAGGCTGGCACAGGCGCCGCGCGTACCCTTCTGCCGGGTGAGTCTCTCTTCGAAGATCACTTGTGGGGTCTCCTGGCGCCCGACCTCGAGACGGCGTCCGGCCACGCAACGGAGGACCGCGATGAGCCGGCAGAACCGACGACGCCAGGGCAGCACCACCAGACCACCACCTTTCGTCAAGACGTGGTGCGTACGGGCGGCTTCTTGACGTGTGACCGTGTCTTCTGTCCCGTCTACCGTCAAGGGCTAGCCCGGGTGTGGCAAACTGTACCGCACCAGGCCCACTACATCAGCTGCGCGCTTGTGCCCCGCATGGTGCAGGTGGCTCTCTCCGCCTCTGATCCGGTGCTGCAACGGCGAGGCGAGGCCCTCGTCAGCTCTCTGCTGGCGGATTGGGTAGGGCCAGTGCTGTGTCGCCCTGCCGCACAGAACAGGAGGGCGACGGGATTGGCCGAGCACTGGTGGGTGGTGTTCGCGTCACTCGCGGCGTTGACCGCCCTCACCAACGCCACGGACACGTTGCGGCGGTCACGCAAGACGTTCAGCCCGGTGTCCTCCAAGATGCTGCGGTCGCACAACCACGGTGGGACGGTGCGGACGGACGCGCCTGTGCCACGCCCACGGTACGGTGATGTGCTCACCCGCACAGAGAGCGACTACCTCTCACAGATGCGTCGCCTTGCGGCGCCTGGCGAAGAGGCCACCCCGGCGTCGCCTCCCGCAGACGGCGCAGCCGAAGCGCACAGTGAGGCGCTCAATTGGGCTCGCCACGTGTTTCGTCTCTGCGCGCTCTCATGCGAAGCTGCAGGGCTCTTTCACAGCCGATTGGCAGAGCGGCCCTCGACGACGAATGCGTTGTGGCTCGATTTAACAGAACGTCTTTCCCGTGCGTTCCCGGAGTGCTTCGTTGGTGGCACCACGACCAGCACGCTGTGGACCCTCGTGGCTCTCCAGAGCCTGTCCGTCCCCTCGCACTTTGCCCGAGAAACCGCCCTCGCAGAGTGGCGGCGTCGTGGGCTGCGAGACATGAACGGCGCCACCGGAGCCCTCTCGGGGCCGCCACCCCACTCCTCCACGCGGTTGTGTCGTGAAGAGGAGGACGAGGCGGTACCGAGGACAGTGTGGCTGGAGGAGGGTGTCTACGTGCCCACGTGGTCCGCTCGTAGCCAGTCACAGTGGGTGGCGTGCACTTCCGCACGCGACGCCCCCAGTGAGGGAGACGCCACCATGATGGAGCTCGGTGAAGTCGCTCACCACAGCGCCACGAACGAAGCGAGAACAGACAGGGCGGTGCTGGTGCCCTCCTTTGCGTCGTCGCTGCCACTGCTGCAGTCCTCGTTGGCCATGACGGCGAGCGTGACGGAGACAGGGATGTCGCCTCCTATGGAGGAAATCCTTCTCGAGGCACGCAGCGTCGCGTGTGCCATTTTCCGCGCGTACGCCGCCACACCGAGCCACACCGACCAGACCCCACCAACGACGATGCCGATGACGGTGGCCCCGCCCTCGCTGTACGTTTTCCTCCAAGTTCTGCACCTCCTTGCTCGCCTGGGTGAGCCAGCGAATCCGCTGCACACCGTAGCAAGGCAAGACGCGGCGGCACTGAGGCAGACGCCTTCCTACCCTTTGGCACACCTTGTTATGTCCGAACTGCTCCCCCAATGCCACCGGGTGCTGCAGGGCAAGTTGGAAAAGCTCTGTGCGGCGTATATTGCCCACAGCGCAGGCCCCGGCAACGCGGTTGCCCTTCTCACATCAGAGCGGCCCCTCGTCGATGGCTTGCCGCCTCATGTCGCGTGGGACTGCTTGATGGAGTCCTTGCTGTGGTCAGGCCTGCCCTGGAATGCCCTCGAGTCGCTGACGACTGATGTGGAAACCAGCAAGACGTCCGCCACCCCCACCGATACCGCAGCCGCACAGCAGGGCGCCTCCTTCGGTGTGAGCTCGCTCGCCTGGGAGGTGATGAGAACTCAGCAGTTCCTCCTCCTCTCGCTGTCCCCATCGCGGGATGCCACTGAGTCTGACAGTCGGCTGCCGTACAAGGTGCTCATCAAGACCCTCTCCCACCTGCTGACACTCGCCCTACACACACCAGATACCGTTCGAATCGCCACGGCACTCTATCCGGCTGCGTGCGACGTGGTGACCCACTTTCCGCGCGATGTGGTCCCACCCACAGGGGTACCCGACCGAGCAGATGAGGCAGAGGTGGAAGAGAACGCGTACGAAGACGAGCACTCTGATGCCGTGGATGACGATGACGGTGACGACGGACGGGCCCTCGTGCCGGACGCGACTCTCAACGCCGCGGAGGATGCGTGGGCTGAGTCGTTGGGGGCAGACAGTGACGACGCCGCGCACTCGCAGGCGGCGACGTGGGTGCTGGACATGACCAAACATTCACCACCTCAAGATGAGCCTCATCACGGCTCGCCGTCGACAACAGATGCCACCGCCAACATGGAGGCACACGCGGTTTTTCTCGCTGCGCTCAGCACGAGCCCACCCAGCGCAGAACACGTCTTCCACTCTCTCGTGACGTTGCTGTCTTGGACGGTTGCCCCGGCTTGCCCGCCATCGGGGGCGTCAGCACCATTGCCGCCGAGTGTGCACAGCTTCTTCACCTTGCGTGCAGCACGCGGGACAGGTGCCTTGCACGCCACGGCGTCGTCATCGTCAGTGACCGGCGCGGCAACCGTCGCGCGCAGCTACGTGGATCTCGTCTCCGGCTTGGTCATGTCCCACAGCATCACGTCGTGCCCGCTAAGTGACCCATGGCGCTCGCTCTTGGCCAACCGCTCTCTTGCCGAACTCATTTGCCTCCTCGTTATGCACACTGTTCCAGATGTCTGGTGGCTCGCCACGCTTCTGGTTCGCTGGCAAAACCCGCAGTACCAAGGCCTCTCCCATAGGGCGACGTCGAGGAACGGCGAGCACGTCACCTCGACTCCGCGGCTCTTCACGAAGCGGATGGAGGCGTCCTTGGCACAGCTTCTGCATCACAGTGGTGTCACTTGCGGCGATGTGCGCCTCTGGCGCACTGAAAAGAAGGCTCAACAAGACCATGACGGCGCCGCACTGGCGGATCCATGTCACTTTCACAGTGCCACACTAGCCGATGTACTGTCTTCTTGTGGCCATTCGGGGACGCGAGGTGGTGACGCGCAGCGGCAGAAGGCTCAGCTCACGGCTCTTGTCGGAAGTCTTCTTCTGACCTCATTCGAGACGCGCGTCCAACAGTGGCCAGGCAAGTCTCGCCACGCCAAGCTCAGCCTTGCCGAGGTCGTCGAGAAACTGCACCCGCACAACCACTACCTCTCTTGCTTTTTTCTCTCACAATCTGAGGCACCACGTAGTCGTGGCGAGCCGCGCGCCATTTGGCCTGCGTACCAGCTTTTCACATTCCGTCCGTCAACCTCCTCCGCGTTCAACGTGGCGCCAGCGCTGGATCTGTGGTGGCGTGACGGTCGACGGCTCCAGCGCGGCGCGCGCGCAAGCAAGGCAGCTCCCGAGGCGACAACGGCATGCAAGGCACGGGATGCCTGCACGGATGCCGATGCTTACCTCTCGCTCTTCACTCCCCGACACTGACGCTTCATGCGATTCAGCAGCGTCTGTTTTTTTTTTTTTTTTGAGTGGTTGTCCTTTCTTCGTTTCTCCCCTCTTGCGCTTCTCGCGTTGACGTTTCCTCCCCGCGACTCGCCTCTTCACAGAATCTTTCTCCCCCTCTCTCTTTTTCTGAGAGGAACACCACATCGAACCAAGAAAACATTATGATGGAAACAAAAAATAAGAAAACAAAAAGCAGGTACTCTGTGCACGAAAACAAGAAGAGAGCGACATCTCTCCCACCTCATCGCCAACCGTGCCCTCACCCTCTGTGCGTCCTCCTGGCCACCTCCCGCTGCTTCCTCACTCCTCCCGCCCCCCACTACATCGTCTCCCTCCGTCCTACTTTTCTTTTTTTTCTACCACTCGAAACACAAACACAACGCACTCTTGCACACGGCACGCCTCCTCCAACCGGCAGCGTCACATCCCTGTAACAGCGTAAATCGCAAACAGAAAGTTTCAAACACAAAACAACCATGCGCGAGATCGTGTCCTG